>VXBS01005987.1:328898-350620 GCA_013400255.1 Sitta europaea
GCCCCTCACACTGTAGGTACAGCCCCTCAAACACTGGGCACCGCCCCTCACACTGTAGGTACAGCCCCTCAAACACTGGGTACAGCCACAAATGCCCTGTGCAGGCCACGTTTTGCTCCAGGCACATCTGTCACAAGTAGGGGAATGCCAAGCAGCCAGTGGCTTTTTAAAAAATTACTGTCACTATCATCATCACTATCATCTGTCTTTTAAGTGCAGTCATGATTAAAATTGCAATTTTTTTTTAATGGACTTCTTTTTTCTTTGGATGAATTAACAAGTGGTACTTTTTCCTACATCAGATGTGGGAATGATAAAACCAGAACGCCTTAGGTGGCTGATCCTACCTCTGAACAGGTGACATTTCCAGAGCTAACGTTCAGCAGAGCAGCTGTGTCACCCAAATCCTCTTGGACCCTGTGTGGCCAAGCACAGATCGTCAGGGCAGCGCTGGGCCCGTGCCGGAGGCCACACGGGACCTCCCTGCCTGACCAACAGAAATGGAAGGAAAAGAAAAGGCTTTTCAGAAGATGTAACCAAACTACAGGAAAATGTTTAAAAAGCAAAATATACCTTTCAAGTGTCCTAGAGAAAAGTAAACTGTATAAAAGTAGGATCACTCCATGGCTTCCTTCGCCTTTGAACTGGAAAAAGAAATGAGGGCTCACAGGAGGAATTATAGCCAGTAAATCATATTTAATTGAAATAATTCCTCTACTTCAATACAGCTTTATGTGAGTGTGCTGAGTTAGATGAATAAGGGATTCTGGGAAGATTTTGTAACTAATTTTGTTGAACAGGATCAGGTAAAAAAAGAAAGAAGAAACTTCCAGTTATTGACTAAATGGGTTTTGTACAAGTTTTCCCGTATTTTTGCTGATGCTGCAAGGAATCACAGCTTTGAATGATGCACAAAATGCTGCTCTGTTTACCCAGTGTTTGTGGGCTGAGAGAGCTGGAATAATGGGTGAAGTCACAGGGATTTACATGGGAGCAGGATCCCTTCCCATAGGAAAGGCTGGAAATGATCCATGAACTAACTGTACATTAACTGTGCAAACATCCTGATTATGATGACACGGCTGTGTACAAAATGCCCAATTTGAATGGGAAATAAGATGTAATTTAGCAAGAAAATAAGTTGGATAAGGCAGTTACCCCCACTTACACAGTTTATGTGATCAGAGATGAACCCCTGGGCAGCAGCTTTCTCTGAGAACTCGAACAGCCGGATCTGTTGGGCATGAGCACCGTGAGGGTGGTGTAAAGGAGACATGAATTACACCAAAAAGCTGAGCTCTCGAATCCTATGGTTCTGTTAGTCAAGTGAGAGAACAATGCACAGGTTTGCTCTGCCCCTTCCCCAGCCGTGGGCTCTGGCTCTGTGCAGGGATCCAGGGGAGCAGCCTTGTGTTGACAGGATTCTCCCTTTTGCAGGAGAAGGGAGATGGGCTTTGGCGAAGGGGAGGTGGATGTATCACGGGCTGCACCAAGACCTGGGTCTGGGATGATCACTGTAGTGCAGCACAGGTGAGGGAGCAGGGGCAGGAGATTCTGTTTCAGGCCAAAGGTATCTTTAAGGAAGATCCCGGTGGCAGAAGAGGGTTCCATACTCACTCTCTCTGTGAAGCTGTTGGCTGTGTAGCCCTCGCGTGGCATCGTGGTGATGGGGGCAGTGATGAGGCACACGACAGCTCTGCTGCCTCCTCCTGCTGCCCACAGCATCTCTGCCAGGGCCGTGGCCAGTGCCTGCCCCTGCTCGCAGCGCCCGACCCGGCACAGCCTGTGCCACGGGGGAACCGGGCTGTGGCACCATGGAGCATGTGCCACTGTCCCCAGATCAGAGCATCTGATGGCAGGAAGCCTTGCCTGGGGTCAGCCAAGGCTTCTCTCCCAGTGCATATCCACACCTGTATCTGCACACCTGAACCTGGGTCTGGTTTGCCTGAACCCAGAGGCTGGCGCTGGGTTACAAGCAGAGTGCATGGAAATAATTTTCGTGTGTCCCATGAGGGCAAGCAACTTACCTTTCCAGGTGAGTATATTCTGTCTCTCTTGTGAAGAGCAGGTATGTGATGACATATGCTTGTACAGCTGCCAGAATGGCTCTCGTTCCTCCCTGGGAACAGAAGAACACCCCCTGCCATCTGAGGAGTCTGAACCAGTCCCTGTCATTCCCAGCAGACCCTGGCCAGGGGCAACAAGAAGCCCTTATGGAGAAGGAGCTGCAGGGTAGCCCTGGCCATGTGCTGGGGGCAGCAGGGATCTGGAGGTGGGTGCCCTTTGTCCCTCTGTCCCAGGGACTAGCACCCAGCTCCAGGTGCCCTGTGTGCTTGGAAGCCCCGAGGTTTGTTTTTTGTCCCCTCCAGCCACGCAGCCCAAGGACAGAGGTCCCGAGGCAGCCCCGGGCTGATGTGAGGCTCCACGCAGGAGTGCCTGTGCCCGTTCCCCTCCTGCTGACACACACATCAGGGCTGTGGCCCCTCTGAGCACAGAGCTGTGGCATGCAGGGAGTGGCACCCGTGGTTGTACTCAGCGTTTCAGCCTTCAGACTCTTTTAGGACATTTACAATTTGAGTGTCTATCTTGGCCTTCTGCTTTTTTGGGTGCAGTGTTATGATGGTAAATAAGGAAGAAGAAAACCTCAGTCTCAGAAAATGATAGTGTAGATGACTTCACTTGTTGGATGTCTAGTGGCACAGAAATAATTAGATAAGTCTAATTCTCAGAAAAGAAACAGGCTTTTTGCAACCTGCTGGGTCTCTCCTGAGCAGGTATGCAGTGTGCAGGTGTGTGGGTACAGGTATACAGTATGCAGGTGTGCAGGGTACAGGTGTGTAGGGTGCATGTGTACAGTGTGCATGTGTGTAGGGTGCAGGTGTGTGGGATGCAGGTATGCAGTGTGCAGGTATGCAGTGTGCAAGTGTTCAGTGTGCAGGTGTGCAGTGTGCACGTGTGCAGTGTGCAGGTGTGCATGTGTGCAGTGTGCAGTGTGCATGTGTGCAGATGTGCAGTGTGCATGTGTGCAGTGTGCAGGTGTGCAGTGTGCATGTGTGCATGTGTTCAGTGTGCAGGTGTGCAGTGTGCACATGTGCAGTGTGGAGTGTGCAGGTGTGCAGTGTGCAGTGTGCATGTGTGCAGTGTGCAGGTGTGTGTGAGGCCCCCTGCACTGGCTGCCAGCTCCCACAAGTGTCTGTGACACCAGCAGCTGGTGCCAGTCACTGTGTGACACTTTTACCTTTCCTGCCTCCAGTGCGTAGGCCAGGTCGGAGTGTGGCGGGTGGAACCTGAAGTGTGCTGCTGCCCACTCCCAGCCAAAGAGGGGGGTCGTGCTCCTGAAGAGCAGCTCCTGCAGCCTCTGTGGAGGAGGAGGCAGAGGGGCCGGGTCAGATCTCCCATCCTGGCATGAAGGGTTTGTCACATTAGGGGGTTCAGGGTGCAGGTGCCATGCGTGTGCCCTCAGCCAGAGCAGCCACACTGCCTGCCTGCAGCCAGCCTCACAGCTGCAGAGCAGAGATGATGCTTTGAGCCCAATGCAGAGACTTCACTCAGCACTCTGGTGAAGCTTGGTAATAATATACATTTGGGTACAGTGCCCTATTTTTGGGAAGATTGCTCTGGGGTCCCTCCTGCCATTGCCTGCAGAACCACCAAGCTGCTGGACAACAGCACGTGGCAGCAGTGCTTTTGGGACCAGGCTCTCAACAGAAGCTGAAACCCCTCACTGATTGTGTTAAAGGCACTTTCCAAGCCAAACAATTCTGAGATTCCATGATCCTGCCTCCTGTCCTGAGGCTGTTTGTCAGGGAAACCCCTGAGTGCAGGAAAACGTTGTCTGCTGTCATTTGACTGGTTCTCTCCTGAGAATTATTGCATATCAGCTTTAAGGTTGCATTCCAGCCATGTTTGTTAAGAGTCTCTTAAATAATCCATCCCCATTCCACACCCTGTTTAGCTGACAGCAGGCTGAACTGCAGTCAGAGCACCAGGAAAGGCTCCCCAGTCTCTTTCCCTTCAGGAGATTCAATTACAGCTCATACTTAATTCAGCAGGCAGCTCACCATTGCCGTGTCCAGGGAGATGGGGTGGCCATCCATGCCCTGAGGGAGCAGGAGGGGCTGGGGCACGCTGGAGGGCGGCTGTGACCCTGGGGACTGCCCGGCTGCGGGCGGTCCATGGCCAGCGCTGCTCGGTCCTTGCTGCGGGGAGAGGAGCAGGCAGTGCATCCCCCGGGCTGCTGCGCCTCCCAAGGCTGCCCCAGCGCTCCCAGGGTGGGCACAGCGCCCGCCTGTCGGCTGACAGGGGCTGGGGGCACGGGCTGCCCTGGAACGTGGGTGCCCTTGACTTCCAGCTCTCTTCAGACATTCCCAACACACCCCTACGAGCTGATGACTGAAGCAGGTAACAGTGCTGTGTTTGAATTACAGGGAATACCCTATAGTGTCTCCCGACCTGAAAGCACAGCAGGGTTTCCAAATACTTACATTTTGGAGACCTTAGTTTGTTTTCTAAAGCTCACCGTGAAAACCATTAGTTTTTGATGGAAAGGTTAATCAAGTGTTGGACTGCTCTGTCCCTTTGATTTCAAAATATCTGAAGAAAAGGTCTGTTTCTCAAAGAAGCAGCATGAGAAATTAATCTCCATAGATACCTGGACTGCAGGTATGGATGCATGACCTCCTCAGTGTGCCAACCAAGGACAGTCCAAAACTCACCAGACAAACAGAAAATATTACCTTTGGAAGAGAAGTTACCTGATGAGTCTTGCGGTCGTTTTCCAAGCTGAAAACATAAAATAAAGTACAAATTAAAAAACCCAACAGAGGTATTGCTAACATGTCGAGAAACCGGATCCCAGCCAGAAGGGAACCTCAGAACAAAGGAAGAGTAAGAGCTGTAGTATTTATGTTACTGAGTACACAAGGAGCTTTTGTCATTGTCACATTAGTTCTACAATACAACATAACTTTAAAAATTACGTTAAATAACCACCTGGAATTAAAACTGTGTTAAAGAAGCAGAATAAAAATCTTACCCACGGAAACTAAAGATTTCTCTCCATTTGCTCAGATCAGAGATTCTGCGGGTGATCTCCTCCAGCTCCATCGGTGCAGTGTGCTCAGCCCCCCGGTCACCCATGGCAGCCTTCAGGCGGTGCTCCGAGCAATGCTAGGAGTGATGATCCGAGCAATGCTCCGAGTGATGCTCCGAGCAATGCTCCGAGTGATGCTCCGAGTGATGCCCCGGGCGATGCTGCGGGCGCTGCTCTGAGGATGCTCGGGCGCTGCTCTGAGGATGCTCGGGCGATGCTGCGGGCGGTGCTCTGAGCGATGCTGCGGGCGGTGCTCTGAGCGATGCTCCGATGCTCCCGCACACGGAGACTGAGCTGCCCGAGAGCCCTGAGCTGTGCCGGCAGCATCAATGTTTAACGCGGCGAGAGAGGAGGGGGGGACGGCAGCGGCGGCTGCTCGTGGGGGGCTGGCTGCGGGGGTGTGGGGCAGGAGCAGGGGCGTTTTCCAGCACGGGGCAGGAGCAGGGGCATTTTCATGCAAGGAGATCCGAGGTCCGTGCTGGGGCCCCCCCGGGGTCCTTTCTGGGGTTCCCTCAGGGTCCATGATGGGGCTCCCTCACGGTTTACACTGGGCAGACCATACCTGCTCCTTCAGCCAGTCAAACACACAAACACTGTTTTAATTTTATTTTGCTGGCAAGAAGTTGTTGTTGCCGTAGGAATAGCTGGGCTGATGCTCGGGCACAGGGTGGGATGTGGGGGTGGTCGGGCCAGGCTTTGGGCTCAGTGACCCCTGTGAGGACACCCAGACCCCAGGCTGGGGCTGCTCTTGTCTGCACAGTAAAGAAATGTGTTTGGGTTTGCTGTGTAGTAAGTAATACCATGAGATGAAATACAAATTATGCTTTAAGAACATACATTAACATTAGGAGGAATATACATATAGATTAAGAAGAAAATGATGAAAAATCTGGGAGTTGTGCTGGCTTGCAGAAGCCCTTCCAGACTGATAACATCCAGGGAGATGCAGAGGCAGAGCTACCTCAGGAAAGGATACAGCTGACAAACCTTTACAGTAACCCAGCAGTGTTTTGCCTTTCACAGTAAAAGCACAAAAAATTACACCAAAGTCAGTCAGGCCTCGTGGGCTGGTAGATCCTGAGGCACAGAGGGCTCTGATGCCTGGTGCCTGGGTCTGACCTGTACCCGGGCACTGGGTGGATGCTGGCTGGGATTGCTCCTCACCCCCAGCTGGGCACAGCCCCTGCAGATAAACGGGGCAGGGGCTCTCCACCTGTGTTTGCTCTGGGGGCTGTTTCTGTGTCCTGTGAGGAACACCTCATCTCCAAGGCGCCCAGGTAACCCCACAGAGGGGGTGTTTGGTGGAATGGTGCTCTGTCTGGAGAAGCATCTCTTGCTTTAGCTGACTTGGGGATGTCCAGGGGGTGAGGGCTGATGTGTCTGTCTGTTCTGGCTTCCCGTGCCAGACCCTCCTGAGTTGATTCCTCAGTCCCTGCTGAGCTGCAGCCTGCACAGGAGCCTGTCTGTTGTGTCACTGTCCTTTGCCAGAGGTTCTGACTTGTTTATTGGTGTTGTTTGATGAGAACTTGCAGGGCGGCTCTCTGGAGGGGGCAGTGGAAGGTGGAGGTACCTGGGCTCACTCCCACGGCTCTGCCCTGGGAAAAGCCCTCTGCCTGATGAGCTGCAGAGGGTTTGCTCAGCACTGCCAAGCCTGGCTGCCTCCCTCAGGCAAGCAGGAGCCCGTGGCATCTCCCTGCACCTGGTGTGCTCTGTCAGCTTTGTCACCAAGCTGCAGCAACTGCTGGGGAAACAAGGGCTCCCAGGACTTCAGCTTTGGAGCACAGTTTGTTTGTTTGTTAAAAGGAAAAAATCCAGAGAGTTTCATGGAGAGAAATGATGCTGTTGCCATGCATGTGAAGCCAGATGAAAGTGCAGGTGTTTGGGTTGTGCCCTCTGAGCACTGCACACGCTGGCTGGAGTCTGAGGGGTGTTGGGGCAGAGCCCGGGCGTTGTCCTGCCCCTTGCTGGGTTTACTGGGTGTCCCTGGGCCCTGCTGCTCTGGCGTGGTCACAGCTGCAGCCTTGCTTTCACCAGGGCTGAAGGGCAGAGCTGCTGCTGGTGAGTGTGGGGTTCTACTGCAGCCCATTGATTGAACTTTCCAGATTCAGTGCAATGCTACTGAGGTTCCTATTTTTCTTCATACCAGCCACTTTTAAAACAGTTTACAGGAAAAAATGTCTTAATAAGATCTTACCCCAAGAAAGAAGGCTTTTCCATTCAGACATTACCATACCATCTTCTTTTGTTCATTGCTTACAACATATTGACACTTATTTGAAACTTCCCTTTTTTTACCTTCTCTAGAGCTAATCATTCACAAGTTGGTACATCTGGTGATTGATGATGTAATAGTGACAAATTTCTTTACTTGAAAAGTTCTTAAATCCCATCATTTTAATACATCAGGTCGACTGCTCCTGTGATTGTCCCTGAATCTTTTGATTTTGAAAAGGGAAATTCAAATCCAGCAAATCGGATTAGCAGGGCATTGAGGAAGTGCACCAGGGAGCAAACCAGGATGGTCCAGAAGGAATTTGCAAACTGTTCACTGTGAGTCTTGAATGTAAATGTTCCCTCTTTGAAATTAGCAATTTTCTCTGAAAGGTGGTGGATCTTCACCTCTGAGGAGAAGAGAATCATGATGAGGCAACCACAGGAACCTGAAAGGGAGGAGGAGATGCTCATCACCTCAGCAGTCCCTCAGCCCTGGTGTGTGATGTATGCTGCAGCCAAATACCACATGCAGAATGTTTGTATTGCCTCTTAGCTTTAACAGGGATTATTTTTGGAATCCAAGCCAATGGCTATTGAAATGGGCAAGCTTTTCTAATTGAATTTGGCTCAGGACCAGGAATATTTAGCATGGCTGCTTTAGTGCCCTGAGCTAGTGAAGTGTCTGTGCTCGTGTTCAGCTTTAAGTTGCTCATTGTCCCGCTGAGCACAATGGAGCTCCCTGCTGCCTGAACATAAACATGTACTGAAGTCCTTTGTTATATTGTGATTGTAATGTGTAACACCTTGTGAAGCCAGGGTAAACCTGCCTGTCAGCCAGGCCAGAGCCCAGAGAGCGGGTGTGTGGCACAGGGATGGGCACCCTCTGCTCTCCCTGCATGGCAGGGGTTCTTCTCAGAGCTGCTGCCAGCCCCTTGCTCTCTGGCTGCTCAGCTCTGCTGTCCTTGGGAAGGCTCTGCTGCTCTAAGTGGTGACCTTGCTCACATTGTCTGGACCCCTCCTGCTGTGGAACCAGCTGCATCATTGGCATATTTTGGTTGTTTTCCCTCCCTTTTCCTACTCTGGTGTGCTTCCCGGTTGTGACTGTGTGTGGGGTGCCAGTGATGCCACCCCAGCTCTGGCTCCTGGGGCCCTTCTGCCACAGCTTCCAGCAGCTGCTTCCCATTCCCATCCTGCCACCCTCCCTCGTGCGGGATTTCCCCAGTTTATCCCTCAACTTCCATTTGGAAAACACGTGTTTTGATATGGCAGAGCCACCCGCCTTCCTGCCTGGCTTGCTTTTGCCAGTGTAGAGTCCCTGCAGGCACAGTTTGTCTCGGTCTCCTGTGCTGGGAAATGGGTGATGGTGAGGGGTGGCAGCCTCAGCACAGCCTGGGGTACTCACAGGAGATGAAGCTCCACAGGTACAGCCCCACGGGGCCGTGCAGCGTCTCGTAGGGGCTGCCAAAAGCATTGAACATGAAGAACCCTGCTCCCACCAGGGCAAAGACAATCAGGACTGTACAGAAGAGAATGACACTAACATGGATGCTTGCAGGGATAATTCTGAGCAAATCTGGAAAAACTGAAAACAAAACAAGCACAGCATTATTATACACATTAGGCAAGGTTGTCTCTGATGTCAGGCTGGGGGTTCCTGCTCATTTATGATAATTGTTTGGAACCTGCTCTTCTAAATGCAACCAGATGGAATAATAAACTAGAAATGTTTTTTTATGGATCTTTGGAGGCAGAAAAATTCTGTGAAACTCAGAAGTATAGGCTGGCCAAGAGAGAGAAAGCCTCTCCTCCCCTTCCTGAGGGTGGTATTTGGTCCTTAAGGTGAACAGCATCTTCTGGGGAAAAGCCAAGAAGGAGGAGGAGGAGGCAGGTCTGGCACAAGGTGTCCCTGAGGCCTCTCCCAGTGCCAGTGTTACAGGGCTGAGCTCCCTTGGCTGAAGGCTTGGCCATCCACTCTTCTCAGGGAGTGGGATAATAAATCTTTCCTTAGACTTTGTCTTCATTTAAGTTCACGAGGTCCCACAAAGTGTTGTGACATAGGAAAGGAAATTATGCTGTGCTTCTGGATGCACAAATTCAGGAATAATTTATTCTAAATACTTTTATGCAACTCTTAAGCTACTATTACAAATTGTGGTCCTGTGTGTCTAGGACACAGGGATAGTCATTCAGACAGCAAGAGAGAATGATTTTTAAAAGTTCCTGTTTGTTTGGCAAAAGGACAACCCAGGACACAGGTGTTTTGAGAAGAACTGTGAAATACACTTCACTGCTCCTGATCCATGGGGGCATGACTAAAGTGAGGTAATAATACCTGGTGCTGCTTTGCTGTGGCTGTAATGCATGGAGAGTAAAGCAGCCTCACATCAATTACTGCTCCTTGTAAATCCTGTACCAGCAAACTGCTCTGCAGCTCCATGCAGGAACACAGAGCAGCAGGGAGTGGGGTACTGAGTCCATTTATCTCCCTGACTAAATGAAAGGGAAAGTAATGAAACAAATGTCTGCAGAACTCCTGGAGTTCAGCAGGGCCCAGAGCAGGGTGCTGCATGTGGGTCAGGGTGCTCCCAGCACAAGCACAGGGAGGGTGGGAACGTGCTGGGAGCTGCCCCAGGACAAGGACGAGAGCTCCACCTGCTCTGGCACCCAGCACCTCCCCCAGGCTGGGGCAACAGAGGGAGCAGCAGGGCAGGGGATTCTGCCCCTCTGCTCAGGGGGACTCCATCTGCAGAGCTGCCTCCAGCTCTGGGGCAACATCAACACAACACGGAGCTGCTGAGTGAGGCTGGAGCTCAGGAGCCGGGCTGGGAGAGCTGGGGGTGCCCAGCCTCAGGAAGGGAAGGCTCCAGGGAGACCTCAGAGCCCCTTCCAGGGCTTCCCTGTGCAGGACTCCTACAAGGAATAGCATTAGGGTTAGGTTAGTTCCTGTGACACTTATCTGATGTTTGGGAAAACATGCAAAACTGTGAACTTAATAATACAGTTTTGTATGATTTAAGAAAACAAGTTATGGCATGGTGTTGAACCCTCCCCTGGGCACCTGCATCTATAGCTAGTTCTTTCACCAACATTTTATATGTGATGTATCAGAAAAAATTAATTCCAGAAGCAATGTTGTCTTGAAAGGAAAACATTCCTCCATGGTCCTGAATGAATTCATGTGTGCTGTGCATGGCAGAAACCTTTAGAAAATGAACCACTGACCTAGAAACTGATGGGAAGGAGTGGGAACAAATGGAGCAGAAGTTTTCCCCAGCTGAACTGGGTTTGCTGGCAGAGCAAATTCATATCATAATGGAAAGAGATATAGTGGTCAGAGGGGAGCATTTAATGGGAACAAGCACACAACTAAACCATTTAGCCTATTTTCCATGTCTGTTCTCCTCAGACACGCTAAAGTGCAGTGGGTGCATTAAGCTGTGGCTGTGTATTTTATAAGCTTGTCCTGCTTTCCAGAATGCTCCTGATGAGCTTCCAAGGTACAGAGGAGATGGGAGGGGGCCACTGCAGCCCCAGGGAGCAGGAACAGCATCTTGTTCTCAGTGCTCTCTGAGGGGAATGCTCCTGACCCCTCACAGCTGTCCCTGACTGAATCTGAGTGTCAGTCCCAGAGCTGCTGGCAGCTGGACCAGCCCTGGTCATAAATCTCACCTCCATCAGTAAACCAAATCCTTGGGATTGCACAGACCCCTCCGGAAATTCACCAATGCTATAATTAATTAGCTTGGTTTGCTATTGTGGGAAAATGTTATATAGTAAATAATTTCTGGTACCTAGTCTGGCAACCTTCCCCTGCATTAAATCACAGGTGTGAGCAATTTGCATTGGCGATGATGAACTGTGTGCTGCAGGAACTTCAGCAGAGGTACTGTACACACAGCAACTGGCTTTTACTGCCTGTTCTGCTGCTGGATGCCAATGTGTCTCTCTTCACCATTTTTAATTGATCTTCTTATCCTTGAAGATTAATAGGTTATGAATGTAAAGTGAAGCCGTTACTAGCACTTTGACGTTCTGTGTGCCAGGTACCAAGTCAGCCAGCACGCCCCAGAGAGCCTCCCCCAGTCCTTCCTCCTGTTAGTACCACGGATTGCAAACTTTTGGGCAGCTTTGTTTCTCAATAGAAGCCAGTGCCCCAGCTCTTTCCTGAGGTTCTTGCTGGGTTTAGTTCATTCTTCTTGACAGCACAGAGGTAACGTTGTAATGCTGGCGCACAGAGGAAGATGACAGAGATTAATTAACCCCCCCCAAATATTATTTTAAAGTAATAGTATAAATCTTTTGGAATGCAGCTATCTGTTTAACTGCGTTATAGATTCTTGAAGACATTAGCCAGGCTGTCTCAAGATCACAAAGTAAGTTACTGACCCCGAAGCTCAGAGCACGGAGCCCTGCCGGGGGTGCAGCTTTGCCGGGTGTTCATCCCTGCCCGGTGTTTGTTTATCCCTGCCCGGTGTTCATCCCTGCCCGGTGTTTGTTTATCCCAGCCCGGTGTTCATCCCTGCCCGGGGTGTTCAGCCCTGCCCGGGGTGCAGCCCGCTCATCGCTACTCACATGAGAACTGGAAGGGTCTCCCCCCGAGCCCGCATTGCCGCACACGCTGCCCGCAGAAGAGCCCGTACTGGATCTCGCCGATGAACTTGTGCAGCTCCGGGCCGCTGGCGTTGACGAGCAGCGCTCCGGTGGTGCAGAGGATCGTGCCCCGCACCCAGAGCTGCGCGCCCATCGCCGCCGCCGTCCCCAGCGCGCAGGCGAAGCTCAGCACCCCGGCGGTGCAGAAGAGCAGCTTCTTCTGCTGCGCTGGCATGGTGGCACACGGCGCTGCCGGGGACGAGGGGCCGTGAGGCGGGGCCCAGGTCCTGAGCGCGGCAGCAGCCCGGATGCTGGAGAGCCCCGGCTCCCGGCCAGCCCTGTCCCGACAGCCCCGGCTCCCGGCCAGCCCTGCCTGAGGGTGCTGTAAAGACTCTTCTTCCCTGCGCCCTTCTCTCCAGCTTTGCAGGTGTTTCAGTGCGTCCCCCCTGTCACTTGATAGCGAGGGTTTAGGATGACAGATCTCTGTAACTTGATGAGTGCTCTGCTCGTCCCAGCCCCCGGTGGAGTGGATGAGTTGGGGGTTCAGATGATGAACTTGGCTGCTCTATCTGATTATCTGCTCTCCAAAAAGGAAGCTTTCAGAGGGTTTTTGCAGGCTTTCTTCTAAAGCCAGCAATGCTGAGCTTCTCTATTGTATTTTTTGGCGGTTGTTTTGTTTGGGGTTTTGTTTTTTTTCCCCATCTGTGTGTATTTCTTTTCTGCTGTTTTTAAAGGTAATGCCCAGGTGCCATACAGCACCCTGCCAAGCCAGGAGGCCCTCTGAGGTATCCACTTGCATTTGGGCACTTGCTTGCCCTTGCTTTCCCTGTCAGGGTGCTCCTGGCAGGGGCAGGGTGTCTGTTATGTACGGCGCTGCTCCGGCTGTCGGATGATGCTCAGGCAAACTGCCCCGGGCAGGGGGATTGCGGAGCCCCGGNTTGGGGCCGCTCGCCGCTCCCCGAGCCCGGTGCGCTCCGCCGCTGCAGGGATGTCACCACGAGCGGTGCTGTTTGTCTTCTTTTTGTCTTTTGTTTCTTTCCCCTTAATAAACTTCTGCTTTTCCCTGGCAGAAGAAGCCGTAAGTCACGAGGCTGTGTACACTGTTTTCAGCCGGCAGCTCATGTCTGCCTGTAAGGATTTTTATTTTGTAAATAGGATGTCCGCAGCTAGGATGTCTGCCTACTGACATTGTTACTGTTGTTAAAAATGTTTTTGGAAGGACAGCTGTCTGCTGCCTGTGTTTTGATGTGAGCCCAACTAAAACATGTTTGGAATCTATTTCCTGCCTGTTTTTCCAGTTTCACTATCCTAGTTTGAGCCTTTCTCATGGATCACACGTGTTGCAGTGGTGGGCTTGGCAGTGCTGTCTTAATGGCTTGACTTGGTGATGTTAAAAGCCTTTTCCAGCCTTGGACGGGTCTGTGGCTGTCTCCAGCTGGCTCTGGTGGGGCAGGTTTGCACTCAGGCACGGGGGTCCCACCAGGCAGCCCAAACCCAGCACTGGGTGCAGCTGACAGGGGCTCAGCTCTGTCCGTGCAGTTTCAGACAATAATGGCAGTGGTTGAACTGCTTTGGTGGGAAGGTCTGGCGGCCCATAAAGATCTCACATCACAATGAATACAGAGTCAGGGTTGCTGCCTGCTGGGTGTGGCCATGTGCGCTGAGAAATGAAAGGACCTCGCATTTCTGGTTCTCTTTGACTTGTGAGTGTTCGTCAGGACATTTGCCTGAGTAGGAGGACTCAAAATATAGAAATCTGTTCTGTGTCATAAAGCAGTAATTTCACTTTCTTTTTAGATAAGATTGCAGAAAAAAACTACTGACTTTATTTCTGGCCATGAGTATTTTCCATGTGACATTTACTTGACTCAAATCATCTCTGTGCACAGCCCCAGAATGATTTTCGCAGTGGTGATTATTGTGAAGATGTAAATCCAGAAAAGAGTCTATATTGCTGCTGTACAGTTTTAAATTGGAATAAATTTTTTGCACCAGTCCAGATGTGGAACACCTGTGACTCCTCCGCAGCCTCAGTTAGGTGAGGAGTCTCTGAGAGGGTGGGAGTTGATTCAGGCAGAAACAGAGTCCTCAGAAGGATGAGCTGAGAATGCAATCATGACTTTTGGTGGCTTTCAGCTGTTACCTTGGTACAGACAGAAATGCTTTACTGCTGTGTAAAAATCACAGGAAAACCAGCAAACCATCCTTTCTGGATTAAAGTGTACCAGAGTTTTTAGACAGCTGTACTTGTGTGCTCCCAGACAGCTCCATGATGCTCTTGCCTCCTTCTGCACCAGCAGCGAGGGAGTGGCCACAGTTTGGTGTGGACGTGTGTCTGTCCATGTAAGTCCAGAGAAGCAGATTGGTGTGGTTTTGGGGATGGTCCTTTCAGAGACCCACGGCCTGGAGCTCCAGAATGTGCTGTTCCAGGAATTCCTCTCTGCTTCTGAGATCCAGATGGGTCGTGCCACACCCTAATGCAATCAGGCATCACCTGAAACAGCATGCAGGGAGTACACTGGCAGATGCAATACTGGGTTTAGACAGAGAAGTAGCACCTGGTGTAATGGTGAGCCCCTCTCCTGTTTGTTGCTGGTTGTCATGCTCTCTGTTTCTTTGGGACGTTTGTGTTCATCAATAACTTCCTGAAATGTGCATTATGGCAGAGACACAAGCCTACACTATGTTTATACTTTCCCGAAGCGTATTTGATCTTCTTGATTTAGAAATTTCAACCACACTTGAAGCTTTCATTTTGAGATGCAGTTTTTGATACAGCTTTTCTCTAAAGGGGAGGCAGAGGAAAAAATAAATAATGGGGTCGAGGCAGACGTTTGCAGCAGACAGCACCAGAGTGAACTCCTTGGCGTAGAACAGTGACTTTTGGGACTGGCAGGTGAAGTGGGAGCTGGTCTGGCTCAAGGTGTAAGGGGTCCTGCAGAGGTGGTAGGGCACAAAGCAAATGACAAACACAAGCATGATGGTGAAGATGTTCCGGCTGGTTTTTCTCTTGGCCATGTCTGAGCTCCTCCGGAATTTTTTGTAAGAGCTGTATATTTTTTTGGATATAGAAGTGTAAAATACAATTAGCAGAAAAAAAACAATCCAGAAAATCCCTGTGCAAATATAAGTTGTTGCCTTGTGCCACTGTCTGCCGAGCGCGCTTTTAAGACCTATACATTTTATGGAGTAATTGTCTTTAGTGATTTCGTTAGTTAAAATCATATTTGGTAATGACATAATCATTAATAACAGCCATATGATTACAGAGACCGCCTTGCTGTAGTTAACTGTGTGAACAAAGGAGGTGAACAGAGGCTTCACGATTTTGTAGTATCTGTCAAACCCTATGAGGCCAAAGAAGGTGATCCCGATGTACATGTTCATGTAGAACACGACTGCAGAGTACCTGCACACAAACAGGTTGAGCTCTGGGGGGGCAATTTCTGAATCAGCAAGGATTTTGAAAGGAAAGGTCAGGCTCATGAGGAGGTCGGCCACAGCGATGTTCTTGAGATAGACAATGAAACTCTTTGTGCTGGGAACGTAGAGGAAGACCCAGGCTGCCAGGGCGTTGAGCGAGAGCCCTGCCAGGAAGATGCAGCAGTAGAGCAGCGGGATGACTGTCGTGGTTATCACCGTGCTGTGGCTGCAGCTGTGCCCCGAGGAGTTGGTGCTGGAGTTGAACATCTTGCACTGTCTTCACTCCTAGCAGCAGAGAAAAGAGTATCTCAGCAGGACAGGGTGGTGCTGGGATTTCTGCTAATTAACGTTTCCTACCCTTGTTTCCAAACAAACTCCGTGTGCCTCTCAGAAATGGCCACGTTCCCACACCTCAGCATCCCCTGCTGGAATGCAGAGAATTTTCTGAGTGGTACCATCCCACTTTCTGGTGATGTTCCAGGGCATGTTGTTGCTTTGAACAGAGGGTCCCTTTGCTTCTCTGTTTGACTTTAACTCACTGCCTTCCAGCCCAGGGCTGCCCCTTTCCTGCAGGCAGGAGCCCACGTGCTGTGAGCTGGGGCTGACCCACAGCAATCAGGGTTAACGAGATGTGTGTGAGGACTGGTATTTTAAACATTGATTTACCATAAAACATGCGGGATATGAATATTCCTGGTCAAAACGTTCTGTAAAACTGCTCTTCTGTGAGTCAAGCAAGGAGATCCCCCGTGTATGGCAATAAATCCCAGCGTTCCCCTGCAAGAACTCTGCAGCTAGCAGAGTTTGCTCTAAACTTGCAGCAGCCCAGCACACAGAGTGTGTCTGTGTGTTCATTTGTAATGTGGGAGCTTGAGCTGGCTTCTCCAGTCAGTCAGATTTACATTTTAAAGGATCTCCAAGAGGAGATCACATCTGCTGTCTGCTTTTCTTTGCCAGAATGTTTGTGGGGGTGGATTATCCTCTGTGGGGAGGGCAGAGCAAATATAGATATAAATATAATCCTGCTGTATTTGGAAAGTGAAACCCTGAGCAACTGGAAAATATGTGCCTTGGAGCTGGGAAAAAACCCACCTTGTCTTTTAGCAAATGAAGAATTTCCTTTTATCCCCATTCTGAGTCAGCAGCTGATGTCTCTGTGGAGCGGGTTGGAGCCTGGAGTTAGAAATGGACATTTTTTCTCAAATAGGTAGAATGGTCTCCTTTGGTGTATTGTTTTCTGTACCTCTTGCAGGTGGTGTAAAGGCTGCTCAGCTGAGGAGTGTTCTGGAACCTGCATGGATGAGAGGAGCAGAGGGTGGGTGAGTTACCTGTGCTCACCCAAAGGCTGAACTCAACCCCTTCTGGTCATTACCCTGCAGAGCAGCAGCCATCCTGTCTTTGTGTCTCAGCTCTAGTCAGCAAGGCATTTGGTATTGTTTGGCTGGGGTTTTAAGACAAAAGATGGTTTGGAGAGTAGGTATTAAACTACCAGGTGAACAGGTGTGTTAGGGCTGGGAGGCTGGGTGGGTAGAGCTTGGGGTGATACTGCTGACAGTAGAAGCATCCTCTGGAAAAGCACTAATAGCAAATGGCATTTTTTATTTAAAGAGTAGCACAATGTATTTAAAACCTGTTCTCTTCTGCTGTGTCCCTGTTCACTTTCTCCCTCCAGGCTGTCTCAGCAGGACTCTCTCTCTGCACATGGTGTGTTAAGAACTTGTTCCTTCTCTGTAGGGTTTTCTACAGAGAAGGACCCCCAGGTTCTTGGGGGTAGGTATTAAATTGTTAAGTTCATGAAGTATGTTTTGTGCTGAGGCATCATACAACAAAGAATTATTTCAGAACTGTGTGACTAGAGATGTGGACATCAAATCTTTGTGAAGTCCATTGTGTCTGTGCAGCACGGAGGACACCCTAGACAAATTTTACATTTGATACCAGCAGTTTTATCAACTGTCTGACATTGAGAGGGAGCCCCAGGGCAGGCCAGACTCTGTAATCTTTCCATGTCTTTGGCATGTCCTTACCTTGCCTCAGCAGCTGCTGTGCCTTTGCCGTGGGTCCCAGGCTCTGTCCACGGGGTCTCTGCCCTTGCTGGGACACCTGTGGGAGAGACAGAGACAGTGCTGTGTGCTGGCAGGGTACCTGTGTGCTGAGGGCTCCCACAGCACTGATCAGTGCTCAGGCGTGCTTTCAGGTCTCTCAGGAGAGCTCCAGAAGTGGTTAGGGACAGACTGGGAGCAGTGGTGTCCAAGGCAAACCCTGTCACTGCACGGGAGAGGCTGCAGGCTCCTGTCCCCCTGCTGAGCATCACAGCTCTGTGTTCATGGCTCTTTACCTGTTCTTTGTGCCACCTTGTCACACTCAGCCCCTTTTGGAGGGTCTTGTCCTGCTGCTGTGATCGGTTCAGCACTGACAGCACACACTGTCACCTTCCTGGCCTGTCCCCTCTGTCTCTGGGGCCAGGGTGGCTCTGGCAGGAGGCAGGGGAAGGTGGCAGTGCCAGCACTTGGAGGGTGACACACAACCTCTTGTGCTCGAGCAGCTGCTCTTGTTTGAATTCTTGGGCCAGCATAAAATGCATTGATTCCGTGTGAATAATGCCAGATAGTTGTGCAAAACCAGCAGACTTGATTCACCAGATGACCAAGACTGATTGGGTAAAATATAAAAAAGTTCTGATTGTTCTCAGCAAATCATGTTGTCTTGGCACAACACACAAAAGGGAAGCTGCATAAACCATTAAAAATGCTCAGTCCTTTCTGAGGGCAGGCTCTTGTGCTGTCCCCTGTGACTCTTCCACAGTAACATTAAGGCAATTCTTGACTTCTGTGACATGGCTGTCAAGTTTCAAAGTTCACCCTGCTTTACTGATCATAAGAATAATATTTACAAGTTGATTTATTTATTTATCTATTTACCCTGAATTTACCAGAGGTTATGTAGTTCCAAGTACATATTTTATCTATTTATGGAAACTAATGCAGCTGTTTAATAAATATTTAATACAGTTACTGGGTCAGTGGCCACTATTGCCAGAAATTGCTTTTGAACTGCAAAATGGAGTAAATCAGGGGAGGTGGTCATGCTGGATGGTACCTCTGGTGTTAGGAGGAAGCTGGAGGAGGAGGAAGCACAACACACCCTGCAGCCATCAGAAGTTGTGCTGAGTGTGCTAAAAGAAGAATCTTATGTTAAGATTTTCTCTCTAACGTGGTAGGAGTGTCGGTGCTGGTGGAAATTGCAGTGCTGCCCATGCTGGTGGAAGCCAGTGGGAAAGCTGCTGTGGGTGTCCCCGTGGGGCAGGAGGGTGCTGAGGCTCAGGAGGAGCCCAGGCTGAGGGAAGCCTCCTCCCCCAGACCCCGGGGCACTCCTTGGCTGAGCGAGGCCAGGGCTGCTCTGGCCCTTTCTGTGTCCCCAGAGAGGAGCCCAGCCTGGCAGCCCTGGGCTGTGTGAGGGAGGGGACACGCAGGGCTCCTGCCTGGAAATGCAGGTCTCCTCTGGAAGGCACTGCCTGCAGTGACTGTGGAGATATGCTGGTGCATTTGACTGCCTGCAGGTTTGCCAAGAGACTAAAATTTTGTTATTTAGTGTTCTTATTCTGAAATTTGTCATAGGCAATGTCTGGGTTTTTTAATACTTAAGAGAATAAAAGTATGCAAAATATACTAATGGGCTATTTTAGCCTCTGGAAGTGGCATGTTGGGTGGTAGCTGTTCTTGTTTGTCATGGAGAGTAGTGGAGGAAAATGGGATGCATGCTGGAATTAGGATGACAGAAGAAATAAGTCACCTTCCCGTTGAGGGAGGCAGTAAGGGAGGATCTGCCGTAGCGAAAATGGGATGAATTCGGGTGAGTGGGTGTCGTTCCCGGGATGGATTCGGGTGAGTGGGTGGCGTTCCCGGGATGGATTCGGGTGAGTGGGTGGCGTTCCCGTTGCAGGAGGCAGTAAGGGAGGCTCTGCCGCGGCATCGGACGGGCGGGGTCCGTGCCCCCTCCTCCGGCGGGGCTCCGGGGGTGTCGGTGGGGCAGCAGCGACCACCGGAGTGTCTCGCCCTTGCCTCTCAGCTCCTGCTTTCTGACCCCTCAGGTGTGGAGTGCGAGGACAGAGGACGCAGGCAGACGTGTCCCTGCTTCGCTGCTCCTTGGGCTGCCCGTGGCGGCGGCTGGGGACGGACGAACGGACGGACAGACAGACGGACAGACGGACAGACGTGTGTCCTGAGGCTGCGGCCCCGCGACCCCGGTGACTCCGGGGGTTCTGTGTTCTGTGCTCTCTGCTCTGTGTTTTCTGCTCTTTGTTCTGTGCTCTGTGTTCTCTGCTCTGTGTTCTCTGTTCTCTGCTCCGTGCTCTGTGTTCTGTGCTCTGTGTTCTCTGCTCTGTGTTCTCTGTTCTCTGCTCCGTGCTCTGTGCTCTGTGTTCTGTGCTCTCTGCTCTCTGCTCTCTGCTCTCTGCTCTGTGCTCTCTGCTCTCTGCTCTGTGTTCTCTGCTCTGTGTTCTCTGCTCTCTGCTCTGTGCTCTCTGCTCTGTGTTCTGTGTTCTCTGTTCTCTGCTCTGTGTTCTGTGCTCTCTGCTCTGTGCTCTCTGCTCTGTGCTCTGTGTTCTCTGCTCTCTGCTCTGTGCTCTCTGCTCTGTGTTCTGTGCTCTGTGTTCGTTCTGTGTCCTGCCTGCAGCTGCCTTGGGGCAGGACCGGCGCTGCCCACACGGACAGCGCATCCCGCGTGCGATCCCGAAAAGCCAAATCACGGCTGTGGTGTGAGGAGGCGGCGCAGGGTGGCCGCAGGGATTTCATCGGTGAGGTCAGCAGTGGTGTTGTCCTGGCGCCTGCAGTGACCAGCGGTGCTCTGAAGGACACGGAGAGGGGAGCCAGCAGGTACACAGCGGGAGATAAGGTTGTGTGTTTCCCCCTAGCGCCGTGGGCTCCTTTGGGCGCAGTGTCAGGACGCCTCAAGGGCAGAATTGTATTTCTGCCTTGCAGAAACCACCAGTAAAGTTTCGTTTCTTCTTCCTGTCTAGCAGTCTCTGTACTCTTTTGAATCTGAAATTTAAACTTTGTCTTCCTGATAAGCTAAATTTTTCATTCTCTTTTCATTTCTGATTTTTAGACAAGACCATGCATTATTCTGAGCACACTTCAAGCCTTTAAAGACTGTAGTCTGTGAAGTATCTGTGCAAACCCTGATACTCCGATGGAAACTCAACAAATGCTTTGAGCTCTTTGCACATAACATAATTTTCAGATCTAACTCAAACACTCAGTTTTTAAAATTAAGTCTCTATATTTCCCCACTGAGAGTCTTCCTATCTCACATCAGTTATCATACTGGAATTAGGGAGAGCTGGATGTGAGAGGAAATGTTAGGTCAGGTAAAAGTAGTTTAAAAAGTTAATAATAACAATAACAATAACAATAACAATAATAGATTGTAATGAATGAAAATAACAAGGAGAGAGGTAAACCCTAAGAAAAACAAGTGGGTCAGCTTTCCTGTCGTGCCCCTCTGCACTGGCAGGGCATGAGAAGCTGGGAAGTCCTTGACTTGCTGCAAGCCCTGCTCATCAACAGCTAAAGCATCAGGGTGTAATCAACATCGTTCTCACCCCAAACCCAAACACATTTCTGTACCAGCTACTGAGAGAAAATTAACTATCCCAGCTAAAACCAGAGCCCTGGGTAGATAAAATATTTTAATGATTATTAGTTTCATTCTCCTGAAACTGGGTTTTTAAAAGTAGCAAAATGTGTCTCAAGGAAGTTTCTCCCTTTAATTTTAATAGCAACATTTGTCATTCAAATATTTTTTTCTAAATTCTGTTTTCTGATGTTTTAAACTATGAGTTTCATATAATTACATATTCTCGGTTGTAAATCAAAACAAACGCAGTAGTTTAAGAAACATATCTTTTTAAAGGCAGATGAGAAGAATCCCGTGAGTTCTCCATCTGCTGGCACGGCTGGAGCCTGCTCCACGGATGAAACAGTAGTTTCTGTGCCGGTTTCTGTAGTTAGTTATTTGGTTAAAACTGCTTGTTCGTGCTATTAGTTGTTAGTGGTTTGCAGAACGCGTGGACGGTTACCTTATTTGACAATTTAAAAAGTAAAATGAAAAATACCCGAGGGTGTTTGCAGGGGACAGGAGCAGGGGGTGGGAGGCGGCGTCTCACCTGGACAGGAGAGTGGGATGGCAGGCGGGGTCCCTCCTCTGCTGAGCCCCCGGCAGCGGCTCGGGGAGCGGGGGAGCCGGCCCGGGACGGTCCTGGGGGGAACCGACCCCGGGATGGTCCTGATGGAGAACAGATCCCGGGATGGTCCTGATGGAGAACAGATCCCGGGATGGTCCTGATGGAGAACAGATCCCGGGACGGTCCTGATGGAGAACAGATCCCGGGATGGTCCTGATG
>VXBS01005987.1:350738-366295 GCA_013400255.1 Sitta europaea
CCCCCGGGACGGTCCTGATGTGGAGCAGACCCCGGGATGGTCCTGATGGAGAACAGCCCCGGGGATGGTCCTGATGGAGAACAGCCCCGGGGATGGTCCTGATGGAGAACAGCCCCGGGGATGGTCCTGATGGAGAACAGCCCCGGGGATGGTCCTGATGGAGAACAGCCCCGGGGATGGTCCTGATGGAGAACAGCCCCGGGGATGGTCCTGATGGAGAACAGCCCCGGGGATGGTCCTGATGGAGAACAGCCCCCGGGATGGTCCTGATGTGGAGCAGACCCCGGGACGGTCCGGGCGGGGAGAGCCGCTCCCGGGAGCCGCTCCCGGTCCTGCCCGCCGCCGTGCCCGCTGCTGCAGCGCAGCTCTGCGGGGATTTTGGGGCAGAAAGGGGAAGGGCTGGCGAGCCGGGCCGTGCCCCTGCCCGGCTGTGGCCGGGCTCCCAGCCTGCAGCCGGCCCGGCAATCCCTTGGAGAGCAGCGCCGAGCAGTCCTCGGGAGAGACGTGAGCGCAGCCGGCACAGCAGCGAGCGGTCTGGACGGCTGGGCTGGAGTTTGCTTTTCCTAAACTGTTCCCAGGGCTGGCTGCGACCTTTGCCGTGACGCACCCTGCCCTGAGAGCGGCTGTGCGATGGGAGGGCTGAGCTGGAGCCGCGGGCTTGCGTGGTGCCTGCTGGGGCTGGGAGGTGGCGGATTCTGGGGTGCGTGAGGGGTCTTTGGTGTTTGGCTGTTTCCTTTCTCTTTTCTGTGCTATTCTTTTCTCTTAACCTTAAACACCTGCTTGGCTTCCTCCCTTCCTCTTCCTCCCCTAAGTTTCCTGGGAGGCTTTGAAATCACGTACAGAATTAGAGGAAATGTATGGTAATAGAAGAGCTAATATCCTCTCTGTGGATATAGGAGAGGAGTATGTTCTGAGAGAGAGCTGAGGTTTGTGGAGACAAATCGAGGTTTAAATGTTTAATTAAAAATCGTGAAATAAGTACATTGTGTACCTTAGAACAAGTAAACGTTTAGTGCAGGACTCAAGCTCTGCTTGACAGTGTGTCCCCTAGACCCTACAGAAAATATACAATTCCTCATGGACTTTGCTTCTGTGAGGGCTTGTCTGTGTCGAGGAAGGGCCCAAAGGCACGGGAAGCATGTGCACCTTCTCCCTGCGTGCTGCTGCCACATTCACATCCTTTACGTGGGGCCATTGCGAGTTACCCTGAACCTCTAGTCCCTTCCTTCCCCCAAATTCCGTTGAACAGCTCTCAGGGCAATAAGGGGGTATCTTGAGAGGCAGAATTGTCTGCACATTCTTGTCAGTATTCTTGCCACTCTCTGCATCCTGGGGCTCACAGCTCAAAGCTGCCGCGCTCAATACCTGGCTCTGGGCAGTGCCGTGCTGTCCGGGTTTGGGTTTGGGTTTGGCTGTTGGTTTCACTGACAGTTTCGTGCTTGCCCTACGGATCAGGCAGAGCAAATGGTGCACGAGGTTTCTCAGGTGCTCCCCAGACACCAGTCAGCTTTTCCTCTCTTTCTGTGCCTCCTACGGTCATTTCTTGAAGCAGGGGTGAGAGGAGTGAATCACATAATGCTGTGGGCTCTCTTAGATAGATAGGAGCATGGGAAGCCCCAAAGAAGAAATAGTGCAGTGTTTTCCAGTGTAAGATGCCAGTCTGTGATGGATTAAATGTTGCAGCACAGATAATTTTTTGCAGTGAGAAGTAAGCAGTTGTCCAGGGCAGAGGATTAAGAGCTTAAAGAGTGGGTGGGGTGCCTGACTCTGTGTACAGCTTCACCCCGTTGGAATGACTGTGGCCAGCAGGGCAAACTGAGGGGTTGCTCTGTTGAACAAACATGGGGATTTTTCCAAAATGCCAGCCAAACTCAGTGTTTCAGGATCTCAAGACATGGCTGCTGTTTCTAAAGGGTTAGAAAGCAGGCAGTGAGCGCGGTCACTAGAGGGCCCTGCACTTCACCATGCACTTTGGGCGGCTTAAGAACAAACTGATAATGTGCTTTACCTTTACCCATACAAGTCTGCTTCTTCCCACGAAATCCAAAATTCCCCGCTGCTGGTTGTTTCATTAGGAGAAGCTGCTAACACTTGGAGCGAGCTCAGGGTCTAAGAAGGAGATCCTTTTGCATGATCCTGCTGATGGATTTCTGTCCCCGGGGCGGGGGCGCGGAGCCAGCAGGGGGAACTGCGGGCGTGTCCCAGACGTCCAAGGGTGGCCAAAGGCTGGGGGCGGTTCGGCTCTGCCCTGGCTGGGCTGGCAGCTCCGCAGGCTGCTGACACGAGTGGGGCTGGTGGGTCCAAGGCAGGATCTTACAGCACCAAGCCCTTGCCGTGTGGAGGGGGCTCTCTCTCACCTGTGCCCTTCCAGAGCTGCTGACAGAGCTGCCAGCGCTCCCAGCCCTGCTGGACATGAAATCACCCAGACCGGAGGGGATCAGCGCCTAACGCTGGCAATTGCTGAAAGCAGGATGGACAAGACAAATATTTTACCAGGATAATCCCCCTAGAAGGCTAGCTAATTACAAAAGTATTGCAGGACTCCTAGTTGGGTTTTTACCCTGTCAAATCTGCCAGCAAATGTTTTCTGCCCAGTTTTGTTTGGTGACGGGTGGATGTCTGTGCACCCTCGTGGAACAGCCTTCTGGGGCCTCACAAGGATTTGTCTGGAGCTCGCTCATCCAGCCCGTGTCCGTGCTCAGGTGGCACCACTGCTGCTCCCACGCAGGTGTTTTGCCTTAGGGGTGGCAGGAGAGAGAGAGAGGGGACTGTGCTGGACTGGATGAGAAAATGCTTCATGTGGGATTTGATTAAGTAATTTGCCTTAGTCAAAGCAGGCTTTCCTGCAGATGCTTCTCTTGTCTCCTTGTGCAGTTTTTCTAGTTGCACATTTGTACTTCAAAGACTGTCGGCATAATTTTTGCAATTTCTTCTGTGTCTCTTTCTCAAAAGACAATTTTGTTTAGAGTACCTAATTTTCTGTCTTCAGAATCATAATTCTACATCTGTAACCTTTTCAGGAAATAGGCAGCTTTTGATTTCCTTTTGCGTGCAAGATAAACTCTCCTCAAAAACTGCCCAAATAACTCCTTTATCTTTTCCACTTTTTTCTTCTTCTTCTTTTTTTTTTTTTTTTCTTCCTTACCTTTTTCTCTACTGCCTTTTTCTCATCCTTCCACCATTTCTGGTCTCAAGGTTAATATCTGACCACAAGTGTCTTGAACAGAAGCCTAATATCTGGGTCAACACTCAGCACTGACAAGGACAAAAATCTTAGCAAATAGTGTCTCTTCTGAACAGGGTGAGGAGGACAGACTCATCAATCTGTCCCTGCAATTTTGTGTTGGATTCTCATCCCCTAGTTAGATGCAAAAATTGGGGTACCTTTTATACCTTAGTAACCACTGATGTGCAAAGATCTGTGGGTGGGACTGCAGTCAAACCTCCCTCTGTTTGTGGGTGCATTTTACAGAACACACAGCAGGCAGGGGTGGACTTGGTTTGCAGAGCATTTCTGGTTAACACAGACCACAAGACCTCCATCTGGTTTGGTGCCTGCACCGTGGGCTCCACCACATGCTGAGTTTTGCATTTTCTTTGCTGTTTTATGCTTCCAACCCTGTTAACCAGCTGGGCGAGCCTGTCACAGCCTCTCTGTTGGTCAGTGCTTTCCCACTGCTGAATCCACCTGGAGACACTGGTGGGTGCCAATGCAAAGACAGAATTTTAGAAATTTAGGTGGGTTTAGTTTCTGTTTTTAGGATTCCTGTGAAGCTGCACTACTGGAAAGCCACGGGAAAGGTCATTACTAGGAAAACTGCAGAAGCAGAGCACAAAATAAATGTAATGACAAAAGTCCTGCACCAGCAGTGATCTGGAGCTGGCTCTGAGTACAGGCTCAAATCACATTTCTCCCACATAATGTCCTGGCATGGAGATCGCTGCCTTGGCTATTCAACCAAATTATATATAATAAAATATATATTATATGTATATAATCGAAGTAAGGTATAATTACATTTGAGTTACAAACACTGTAATGCAAATCTTCCTGAATGTAAAAAATCCCAAATGTTAATGAATTGTTCAGGAATTGCTCCTTGCATTCTTGGGTCAGATCTGCTATTGTACTTCCACCCAGAAAACTGTGTTTCTTCCTACAAAGCACTCTGGGGCTGCACAGCACAGTTTATATCCACGTCTGCCCTGATGTGGCTCTCTGAAAGGGCAGCAATAGGTCAGGGCCCAGACTTTCTGTGCAACTTCCTTGGAGATCTTTCTTTCAAGATGAATTTTTAGAGACCAAAATTCGGTGTCAAATCTGGATAAATTAAATGCAGTTATCTGGTATTTGTGGATTGGGATATTGTTGCATAATTCGTTTTTAGCCCTGGGAAAATACTTCACAACAGCATCTTCAAAGAGCTGTCATGGGTGTGAGTGTGTGAGCCTGGAGTGGCTCTCTGGGCTCTGCTGGCTTGTGTGGAAGTCCACTATCCACCTGGGAAAAGGTCACTGTGAATTTAAGACAGCAATTATCAGGCACGATTTAACAAGCCATAAACCCTTGGTGATTTACATTTGTAAAAGGGAGACCAGAAGCACTCAGTCTTGATTTGCTTTAGCCATATAAGACCTAAGAGGACAGGCTTTGGCTAGGAATGTCTGCACACAGAACTGATCTCCCAGTCCTAAATATTATCATTTGGTTTCATTTGGTGCTTGTGAGAATTTAAGCTATGCAACCCAGTCCCCAGAATGGTTCTCTTAAAATGGTTTTATATGTGCATGGGCTGCTTAGGGTGCAAGATGGCAGATTTGGTCCCAGAACTTGTCTGGTGTGTGTGAACAGTTTTCTACAGAACTGATTGGGAAACAGGGTTTATCTGTGGTATTTTAGTCATTTAAAGTATTTTTATTTAAAGAAGAATAAATACCCAAAGTATTCTGTCTTCCTTTCCAGAAATGTTCTCCCCTGATCATGTAAGTGGTTTCATAATACTTGCATTAATCCAAATATTCTCATACTTACGTATCAACTTCTTAATTATTCATAAACCAAAATTTAGACCTAAACCAATAGTGTTAAAAACAAAAATAGAAGAAAGAAACCCGTCTTTCAGTGGAAAACTTTATGAAATATGTTCTCATGCAGAACTTAATCTTGTTATTTGAGTGCTGCATTTTCAGAGTTTTCTTGCCAAACTCTTTTTTTTGTGTGTATTACAAGGAAAAGCCCTGGCTGATGGACTGTAGCCATGTCCTGCTTGTGCAGCTGCACTGCATCCCGGGCTGGCTGTGAGCACAGCCTGCTCAGGCTCCTGCCAGCTCCTGCCAACCTGCCTCTGTTAGCTTGGTCGGTTTTTGTCTGAGCAGTTTTTGCTCTGACCAAATCCGATTGAATCCCCAGTGAGTCCAGGACCAACTGATCCCTGTGAGCTGTGTGGAGAGGGCGAGGTGCAGACTGGGTGAGATGGTGCTGCTGGCACCCAAAGCCTTGTGGCAGCAGAGTCCTGCACTGCCCGAGCACACCGAGGGTCCCCAGGGACCTGAGCCCCCTCCTGCCCTCTGCCCTTCACCTGCTGCCCCCCTGGCAGTGATTCCCCGCAGCAGAGACCAGAGCCCACCCTGGGCAGTGATTCCCCACAGCAGAGACCAGAACCCACCCTGGGCAGTGATTCCCCACAGCAGAGACCAGAGCCCACCCTGGGCAGTGATTCCCCACAGCAGAGACCAGAGCCCACCCTGGCAGTGATTCCCCACAATGGAGCCTGCTCTGAACCAGAGCCCCCCTGGCAGTGATTCCCCACAGCAGAGACCAGAGCCCACCCTGGGCAGTGATTCCCCACAATGGAGCCTGCTCTGAACCAGAGCCCCCCCTGGCAGTGATTCCCCACAGCAGAGCCTGCTCCAGGGCCAGAGCCCCCCGGGCACAGCCTCCTCACTGGGGCTGTTTCCAGAGCTGAGGCAGCCTTGGTTTCTCAACCCTCCAGCCAGTCTGCCTTTCCACCAGAACAGCCCCAACCCCACGGGGCCAGCCCGATCCCTGCAGCCGTGGAACTGGAGGGGATGTTGGTGGGCTGACCCAGCAGAGCTGAACGTGTCTGCACATCCCTTGATGAGCTTCGTGGTCAGGCACTTAAGGAGATGTTTTATTTACACGATATACAAGCACCCTCACAAGCCAGCAAAGTCTCTGCAGGTGCCTTCAGACGTCGGTGTACTCGTGGTAGATGCGCACCTCTGATCTCCTGACGCTCTGGAGGGACCTGATGCTCTCGCTCCTGGTTCTCATGTTGGACTTCCTGAAGAGCCTTCGTGAGAATGAGCGACACATGAAAAAATAAATGATTGGGTCCAGACAGACATTGCATGCGGACAGGAACAGTGTCATTTCCTTACAATAATACAAGATTCTATGTGCAGAGTCATCTAAAATTTTGTCCAGATGACTAAAAGTAAAGGGTATTCGGCACAAATGGTAGGGCAAAAAGCAGGTGAAGAACACAGCCACGACAACCCTTATACTCTGGTTGTGCTTGCGCTTCCGGCTGGACGAGCTGATGAACTGTTTGCTCGATTTGTAGATGTACCTGGAAATGGCAATGTAACACCCGATCAGCACTATCAGCACCACCACGAACATGCAGGTGTTGATGTAGATGACAGCCGAGTGCCACTTGACCCCCAGGGGGGACTTCAGCTTCAGGCAGTCATCGACGTTCCTCCTGGTGGGGTAGCCGTTGGTGAGGATCAGGTTGGGCAGCGCCAGGAACGCCATCACCACCCACACGCAGGCTGACAGCACCTTGGTGAAGGTGATGCTGTACATGCGGGAGTCCCCAAAGGGCTTCACCACCTTCAGGTAGCGGTCGATGCTGATGAGCCCCAGGAAGACGATGGTGGTGTACATGTTGGCGTAGAAGAGCACGGTGCTGTAGCGGCACAGGAAGGAGTTGAAGTGCCACGGCCCCAGCCGCGAGTCCTGGATGATCTTGAACGGGAACGTCAGCGTCATGAGCAGGTCTGCCACCACGATGTTCTTGAGGTAAAATATGAAGCTGGTTTTGTTCCTGATGTGGAAGAAGATCCACACTGCCAGGCCGTTCAGCAGGAGGCTGGCCAGGAAGATGACGAGGTAGAGCACGGGCAGGACGATGGTGGTGAACTCGTCACGTGCAGGGCGCCCTGGGGAGCTGGCGTTGGGAGAGCTGCCGTTGTCTGGGCTGAGGTGATTGTCTGTGGGAGCGAGGGAAAACAGCAGGGTAGAGCTTTCTGGGGTTTCACAGAGGGGGCCAGTTTAGAACTGTCCCCCCCGGGCAGCCTGGGGCTGTTCGGGTGAACCATAAATCAGAACTGCAGGCTGTCAGCTCTTGGCTCTCTTGACACAATGCAACTTGTGAGCTGAGCTGTTTGTCAGGAGTCAGGGCTCTGGAGAGACTCCTCAGGCCTATCAAAGTGCTCATTTAAACTTAGTTTACTTAAATGTATTTAAAAAATCACAGTCTCTGGGGGATTTTAAGATTTCATATGTAAATGTTTGTGAAAAACCAATAAACTCTGCCATAAAGTGACAGTACATCTTGTTTCATGTTGTTTATGCTCTGACCTTGGCTGCTGAGGCAAACCAGGCTGGCTGTGGGGGAGTGCTGGGCAGTGCTCAGACAGCCTGTGCTGGAATGGCTAATATCCTTCAAATGTTGGTAGGAACTGACAGTAATAAAATAAACACTTATCAATTGCTTATATTTCCATTGTTATATTACCTGGCAGTTTTCCATAGGACAAATTGTACCCCATCCTTTGTGCTGCTGTAGGTTTTCAGCTGAAATGCTCTTCAGGAGTCCCCCTGGCAGCTGTGGGTCTGGGATGCAGCAGGGACTGTGCCAGGATGATGTTCTGGGGAAAAAAAAACTCAAGTTAAAACCAAAGCAAAGTAGAAGAGCCCACCTTCTTGTCCCCTGCATGGAGAGGAGCTTTCTGAAAGGAAGCTTCCTGTGGAATTCCCAGTGAAAGGCTGGCTGAGGTGGCTGAGGGCTGGGTACTGCACAGTGGTTCTGTTGTCGGGTCTCCATTGCCCTCTACTTGCTCATTTCAGTGATGGATGACCATGAACGGATTTATTCTTTTTTTAAATCACCACTCATTTCTTGAAATAAAAAAGTTTCACCAGTTATTATTGGGTTATGTGTGTATAACTTCTTAGTGTATTCCCCAAACTGGGGTGGAAATGGTGGAAATGACAAGTTTCCGTTCCTTTTTCATAGGAACACAAGGAGCTCTGAAACTTGCAGGAACTCATTCGTGCCATGATGGCATCATGATGTTTGACGTTGTTCAAAGGGATTTTGCCAATGCCAGTTTGCAAGGCTCTGCTCCAAATTGTTTTTTATAAGTATGTAAATGCAGCAACTTTTCTGGGATTCATTTTTTTGCTCACAAGTTTTGATAGAAAAACTGGCAAAATGGTTCAGATCTCACCAGTTCCACTAGGCCTGACTGCTCTCATGGGAATGAAGAGAGGATGGAATTCCTGCAGCCATTTTGCAGATCAGAACCTGTTTTAGGTGCCATCGTCAATCAGGAACTGTGTTGTGTGGCACTAGATGGCACCAAAGCAGGTAATGGTGTGTGAAAGCACCAGAAAAACCTTTAATTTGGATATTTTAACCTCTTTATCAGTCTGGCTTCTTGGCTGGCACTGTTTGCTCTGACAGTAGCAAGACTGCCAAGGGTGTTGTAGGTATTTTGTTTTCTATGGGTCTGAGCAGCAGTAATCCATCATGTTTTGCTGCTGAGGATTTGCAGCTCTCTTTTCTGCCCAGGAGGCGCAGAGATCAAAAGAGTACGTGATTTTATGAAAAGATGCATATCTAACTCCTTACCTAAATGAGGTGCTTATTTCCCTGCTTTTCTGAGTTTCTTTTAAGTCTGCATAATTCCTGGCCCCTGGAAAACTCCCTGTTCCCAGGCTCTTCGGGCCAGTGCTCTGCTGAGCCCCCAGTGCAGAGGAGTCGGTGGGGTGTGGGGAGTGTGCCTGGGATGGGGGCAGAGCAGGAGCGGCTCCGGCACCCGGGGACCCCGCGGGGCGGGGATGGAGCCGGGATGGGGCTGGGATGGAGCAGGGATGGAGCTGGGGTGGGGCTGGGATGGAGCCGGGATGGGGCTGGGATGGAGCAGGGATGGAGCTGGGGTGGGGCTGGGATGGAGCCGGGATGGGGCTGGGATGGAGCAGGGATGGAGCTGGGGTGGGGCTGGGATGGAGCCGGGATGGGGCTGGGATGGAGCAGGGATGGAGCTGGGGTGGGGCTGGGATGGAGCCGGGATGGGGCTGGGATGGAGCAGGGATGGAGCTGGGGTGGGGCTGGGATGGAGCCGGGATGGGGCTGGGATGGAGCAGGGATGGAGCTGGGGTGGGGCTGGGATGGAGCCGGGATGGGGCTGGGATGGAGCAGGGATGGAGCTGGGGTGGGGCTGGGATGGAGCCGGGATGGGGCTGGGATGGGGCCGGGATGGGGCTGGGATGGGGCTGTGCCGGTGTCACGGGGCTGTGCCGGTGTCGCAGGGGCTGTCACCCCGCGGGGCCGGGATGGGGCTGTGCCGGGTGTCACACGCTGCTGTCACACCTGAGCCTGCAGGATTCAGCCCGGGCGAGCCCCGTGTCCCCTGGCCAGCACTGGTGCCACCGCCCCGGAGAGCCCAGGGACACCCAGGACACCCCCGGGTGCCACCCGTGCTGCTGTGCGGGACAGCCAGCCCCGAGCCTTCCCGGGGAGAGCTCCCTGCCCTCCTGTCCCTGATGGGTTTAATGCTCCAAGGTGTTCCAAAATGTTCCCACCAAACTGCGGACTGGAAAGAGAAAGCAGCGAGCCCTTCGGCGGTGTCACCCGCGCCAGCCGAGCCCCGGGCTCTGTGCACACCCGAGCTCAGCAGCGGCTCTGGGGTCTGCAGGGTGCAGCAGAGGGGCCACGCCTGCCGCTGCTGCCCCCCTTGCACCCCGAGGGCTCTCCCTGGCGCTGCTGTGGCTCCAAAGCTTCTCCCGTGCGGAGCTGCGGGCAGTGCGGGGGGCCGGCCCCCCGCACAGAGCTGGCCTGGGGTGCACAGCCACGGTCCTGCTCAGACTCTGCCCCCCAAAGGGGCTCCCAGAGCTCCCTGCCAAAGCCTGCCAGGCTGGGGGGTGCTGCGGTGGGCAGAGCCCCGGGAGCAGCCTGGCCTCCTTATTCACACACTGGGCTAGGTGATCGAGTGTAGAGCTGGGGTATCTCTGCCCAGCAGCTCCATTCTTGCCAACAGAGCTCTCTATATTGCAGAATGCAGGAGTAGGAACAAATTTATCATATGAAGAATTCGCTCTTTTTTGTGTGCTTTATTGCAACGGGAGATGAAGAAGACTGTGTTCACTTAAAGAGTACTTTAGGGTATTCTGTAAAACTCACTGTCTGTGTACTCTAGTTGTGGATTTTTTGCTTGTCTGAACACAGAATTTTCATGCTCATCAGGGCTGGCTTTCCTCTCGTTGTCCAGTTTTCTGGACATTTTCCTCACCAATTTCATCCTAAGCATCTGTCTCAGACTGCTACACAAATATACTCTGCTTGGAAGGCTTTGAAGATGCTCTAGAAGCTGCTCCTTTAACCAGGCAGCTTTGTAAACCAGAATACATTTTACTTCTTGAAGCTTCTGTACTTTGTCCATGGTTGATGAGATATCTTTTGCTGCTGATGTGGACAGACTGGTTTATGTGCATGACTGATGTAACCTCAGAGAAGAAATGAAATAACAGGGTGCATGGCAGGCTTCAGTGTCAAGTGGATAGGGAGTGACTGCAGAGTTTTTCTAGTGACTAAGGCTTTAAGTTGCCTTCCTGTTTAAAGAAATTGTATATCCTCAAATCTAATATTTTTTTCACCTTATTTAAAATTTTTAGAATTAGAAAACTCTGTTTGTGACCAACAAAGGTCATGGGACTGCAGAGTCTTAGGTAATAGTTTTTATTTGAGCCCGTAGATGTGTGCCTTCTTGCCAGTGCCTCTGCATTCATCACCATAAGGTTGGGTAAATGACAGGGTAAATGCAGCAATAGACGTGTGAGGCAGACATTAAACCTGCTGTAGGCTGGCTGCCATGCTGTTCTTTTCTGTTGCCCATCAAAATCAAATCACAGAGTTGTTTGTAAAGATTTAGGGGGAAAAGCATTGGTGCAGGGTGAGAGCATGTGTGCATGAAGCTGCTGCAGGCAGGAAGGAGCCTGTGTCACTCCATAGCTATACCCTGCTCCTGTCCCATGCTCCCTGAGCAAGCCTTGATGTTCTGGTTCTCCCTGCCTGCATCTCCTTATTCGTTTTAGTGTTTTCCCTTTTTTGCTACAAGCCTAGCCCCAGCATCCAGGGCACTGCCACCTTTCCCTTCCTTGGAGGCTTCTGTCAAAAATGGTCCATCTCCCTTTTGGTGAAGGAATATGTTAATGTGCTGGTAATGCACAGTGGAATAACCTGAAATTCCGGTTTGAATCACTGCCTACATCAGTGAGTTGTCCTTCTTGCTGTCTGTCTTTGCACACTGGTGGTTCTGGTGTTTTTGTAGCCAATACATCCTGGTGCTGGCCCTGCCTGGGCTGGGCTGGGAGCTCCTGGGGTGCTCTGAGCAGTGCTGGAGCCCCGAGTGCCCCGTGCTGCTGGCTGAGCACGGGGTGCCAGACCCACGGGAGAGGGTCAGAGCAGCCCTGCTGCCCCCCGTGCCAGCACGGGCTGGTTCCAGAACGCTGCCCTGCTCAGCCAGCCACGCTGCAGAGAAGGAAGGGCTGGGGTGTAACTGTCCCCAGCTGTGGCTCATGGCGCCTGTCATCTTAGTCCTAGCCAGAAATAGGAACCTGCATCTGCTCAGAAGGCTGCTCGTCTGCGCCAGCATCTGGCACAAAACCCCCTCTGCGTTTTCAGGTTCCTCCTTGGACTTCCCTCCTTCCAGCCGAGCTCTCCCTCACGTGTCTCGGAGCAGCATCCCGCCCCGGGGATGCTGCCGTGCAGCTGGCCGCCCCCTCCCAGCTCCAGGATCTGCCCCTGCCCCGTCCGTGTGTCTCAGGACAGACAGGGAGGGCTCACCCCTGCCGGGTCCTGGCACCCCCGTGGGATGCACAGGGGGGCTGCCCTGGCTGCCACAGCCCTGGCTCTGTGCTGGGCACGCTGCTGGCCCCAGCCTGGCTCTGCCGGGAGAAAAGCCCCTGTGAGCTGCGGAGCCCAGAGCGCTGGGCCCTGGGACACTGTCCCCCTGAGCCTGGGCTGGGGCACCTGGCCTCAGGACCACCCCAGGTGTGCTCAGCCCCTACCTGAGCTGCAGCTGGAACCTCACAGCCTGCTTGCACCTGTAGCTTGTTGTTGTACAGTTGCACTGGGTGTAGCCAAACCCTGGAGTAAGTATTTGATAATACCATCTAGTATGCAAACTTCTCATTTCGGGGGAATATGCCCCTAGGATTACAGGATTACTCACTTTAAAAAGAAATAGTAGGAGTACTTGGACAAATCTCATTTTCTCAAAGCCACTTTTGGAATATTTTGTCCAAATATAGCCATTAAATTTTTTCTCATTTCGAGTGAATTATTATGAAATCCAGTGGTCCCCTGTGTGAGATAGCTGGCATGGGATGATGCCTGAGCTATGAAGTTCTTTCGTTTTTCTGTCCTTTGGACTGCTTCTTGCTAAAAGTTCATGGATTATATTACCGACTTTGGATTGGGTTTCCTGCGCAGTTTGCAAGATCTAGTAACTGTTGATAGCTGTTACAGTGAGGCTGTTTTCTAGGTTCTCTGCAGAATCCAAAGCCGTGTGAGTTCCCGTCCCCCTTGCACAGGCACTGTGTTCCCAGGGGATGCTGCTGGAGCTTCCCGGTTCTCATCAATGGGCAGCACGGGCACTGTCCAAAGGCAGGAGGCACCTGCAGTGGGCACTGTCAGTCTGAGCAGGGGCTCTGCTCCTGTGTGGAGGGGCTTGGAGCAGCAGCTCACGGTCCCCTCTGAACAGGGGGGGTCGGGGGGTCGTGGCGAGGCACAGCTGCACAGCTGCACAGCTCCCGTGGACTCTTGCATGAGAGGCTGAGCTCTGCCACCAGAACGGGCATCACCTGGGCAGCAGGTGAGCAGCTGCTCTCAGTGCTAGAGAAGCTGGGTTGCAATTGCTGACAGCTTTTTTGAGGGAATAAAAATAAGAGAGCTTAACACAGTGATTGGCAGGGCTGGGATAATGAATTTCCCAGTAAGGCAGCCTCTAATTAGCAAGGAGGAAAGGAACTGCAGCATGTTGCCTTTGCCTCTTTCTAGAAGGTGCTGCTGGCTGGCTGCTCAGCCCAGCAGAGAGGCTGTCCTGGGCCCAGGACACGAGAGGGACAGCCCCGTGCAGGGCCACCCACAGCTGAGGGGCCCAAAGCTCCTGTGCAGGGGAGAGGAGAGTCCTTGGGGCAGTGCCAGGCTGGCAGCACCACGAGCTGTGCCATGTCCCTGGTGCCACAGTGCCTGTGCCATGTCCCTGGTGCCACGAGCTGTGCCATGTCCCTGGCGCCACGAGCTGTGCCATGTCCCTGGTGCCACAGTGCCTGTGCCATGTCCCTGGTGCCACGAGCTGTGCCATGTCCCTGGCGCCACGAGCTGTGCCATGTCCCTGGTGCCACAGTGCCTGTGCCATGTCCCTGTGCCTGTGCCATGTCCCTGGTGCCACAGTGCCTGGTGACCATGCCATGTCCCTGGTGCCACAGTGCCTGTGCCATGTCCCTGGTGCCACGAGCTGTGCCATGTCCCTGGCGCCACGAGCTGTGCCATTTCCCTGGTGCCACAGTGCCTGTGCCATGTCCCTGGTGCCACAGTGCCTGGTGACCATGCCATGTCCCTGCTGCCATGAGCTGTGCCATGTCCCTGGTGCCACGAGCTGTGCCATGTCCCTGGTGACACAGTGCCTGTGCCATGTCCCTGGCGCCACGAGCTGTGCCATGTCCCTGGTGCCACAGTGCCATGGGGGGAGCCGTGGCTGCCACACTCTGCAGCCCACCAACAGAGGCCACAGCTGGGGTGGCCAGGCTCGAGTCAGAGGTTTTTACTGAAAAGATGAGATTTAGGTTTGATTATCTGTACTGTGCAGTGAAAAACATTAAGTAAAAATTTCAAAATGACACTTCAAAAAGGATCAGCGTGTCTGGGGCACAAACACAAAAATGCAGATGTGTAATTGACAGCATTGCACCTTCATCTGTTGGACCTGTGTCTGTAGGGTCTCTATCACACCCCTCAGGGGCCACTGTGAGAAAACATACTGGGAAATCAAAATAATTATTGGTACGTGCATGCAGCCAGTGCCATTTAAATCTTTCAGTAATTCCAGTCTAACTTTCAGGCATTTTTCTTTGTGCTGAAGCAATTTCTATTGATTGTTTTGCGTGCAATCCTAATTCACATCACAGAAGCACCAGGAAACCCTCGTGTGCCTGTGTCAGCTGCTGCCACACAGTGCTCTGTTTGCTACTTGCAGCAGCACCACAGCTTGAAAGAGGAAGGAAAAGGGGATTCTAGGGAGAAGTCCAGCCTGGTGCAACACTGTTTTTTCATGCCCATCCTCTCGGGACAGGAGAGCTGCTCCTCCTCCCGCCCCCCAGCTCTGCTGCTCTGGGCTCCTCGCACGGGGAGGGTGATGGAGGCTGACCAAAGCCCAGTTCATGCTGCTCAGCATCAGTTGTCCCTTTGGGGTGTCACCGACATGTTTTTGAGGAAGAGCCAGAAGCAGTGGCTGCTGCAGTACCTCGTGTGAGGTTCATTGTTGGTCAGAAGCAGAAACGAACTTCTGATAATTGACAGTNGACAGGAGAGCTGCTCCTCCTCCCGCCCCCCAGCTCTGCTGCTCTGGGCTCCTCGCACGGGGAGGGTGATGGAGGCTGACCAAAGCCCAGTTCATGCTGCTCAGCATCAGTTGTCCCTTTGGGGTGTCACCGACATGTTTTTGAGGAAGAGCCAGAAGCAGTGGCTGCTGCAGTACCTCGTGTGAGGTTCATTGTTGGTCAGAAGCAGAAACGAACTTCTGATAATTGACAGTTTGAATTAATTTCAAATGTTATATCAATTTTTTTTATGTTGGAAAGGATTAAGACTGCTGAAATGCAGGAATGGATCTTGCCTCCTTCCTCTAGTTTTGCTGGCAGCCCTGGGGCTGGTGTCTGCTGCAGCCTGGGCTCCTGTGGAGCCGCGGCTGTGCAGGGCTCTGGAGCTCACGGAGTGTGCCGGGTGTGTTTTCACTCAGCTCCAAACTGTTGATGGGTACTGCCCAGCCCGAGTTCAGCGCTGTAGCGGGACCACAGGGGGTTTGCCTGGCCTCTCCTGGGGCTCACTGGATCAAAGAGGAGGCTCTTTCTGAGCTTTGCTTTGTGCTGGTCACAAGGCGAGGCGAAGGAGCATTCCCTGTCACTCCCGGCCCGTCTGATCCCGGGCTCTGTGCCGAGGGCAGGGGAAGCAGCTCGGCGGGGAGCAGCGGGGACGGTGCCTTGCTGCCCTGCCCCGGTGCTCCCGTCCCGCTCGGCCGCGCTG
>VXBS01005987.1:366534-380759 GCA_013400255.1 Sitta europaea
GTGTGCGAGACCCGCAGAGCCTCGGCCTCTGCAGCCCGCCCCTCCCGCAGCCCCCCCGTGCCCCTGCCCAGCGCTGGAGGCAGCAGGGGCTCGCTCTGGGCCCGGGGCAGCCCCGGCGCAGGACGGGGGGCTTCTGCTAACCAGAAAAGCGCTGCTGGCATCCGCGCTCAGCGCCAGCGCCTGCGAGTGAATCAGCGACATCAGCCAAAGGTTGCCCGAGTTTCCCGGTTCCCCTTTCTAAAGAGGGTTGGAGAATTCTTTAAGAAGATGGAAAGATGTGTGAAATGCTGCCAGTTACCCGACGGAGCACACAGGAGAGTGGCTGCAGGCCCTAGAGCGCACAAACAAGTGATTTTTTAACAAACCCTCGAATCACACTGCCTCTCCCTGTGCTCCGTAACGAACAACCTTTCCATCTGAAATCTCCCTAAAAGACAGAGGTGTTCGCAAGCACCTCAGATATTTCCCAAGCTGTGAGACTCATCAGACCTAGTCTGCTCATTCAGAGCTATGTGGTTTTTCCAGTGAACCTGACAAGTTTTAACATGACTTGAATGAAGGACGAGGGAAGAGAACCTTTATTCTGTTCGTATTGTGAAGAGAGCTCAAGTTTGCTTTCCTGTACTGAGACAAACCCTTCCTGTACAATATACAATATACAAACACTTTTAAATCAAATTCAGATCTTGTAGTTACTGAATCTTATTTTACATGAGTTAAGCTCTGTCAGGAAGTGAGTTACTAAAACAATGGACCCACCTGCACTTCGAGTTGTATCTTAGAAAGAAGGATTGGTAGAAACTGGTGGGGTTTTTTTCCACCATGAATGCTATGTATGAGTGGATAAAAGATTGGCAAAGGCATGCTATTTTGAGAACTTTTCACGCTTTGAATTGATCTGACATTCAGTTTATGGCTCCAAGTCTGGTTTTCAGCAACTATACCTTAATTCCCGTTTTTTTCACCCAAGGATGAGAAAGTGCTAGCAGACTCGCTCAACAGCCTATGGAACGCTTTTCTGACGGTCAGAGCTCACTTACCTGTCACCATGGTCGCCTCCCGCTGGTGTCGGAGCTGCATCCCGAGGGCGCCTCAGACTCCTCCGGACGCATCCTGGAGCTACAGGCGGCAGGAGGGTATTTCCCGGGAGAGGGCAGCTGAGCCAGCCATATCTGCCAAGAAGACTTTTGGGCTTCCGATGGCTTTTTTTTGGTGATACCCGCTCAGAGAGTCAAAATTCCCCTGGCCAGGAGCAACTGGAGCAACTGGCTTTCTCATGCCTGGGAATGACTCACCTGCCAGGGCAGGTGAGCGCTCCGCTCACTTCCTGGCTCCGGAGAGCTGGGGCGCCCGGGACGCAGACAGTGATTCACCCGGAGGAGGGTTCGTGCCGGGGAGCGCTGCGGAGCCTGCGGGGCGCTCGCTGCAGCCCTGCCCCTGCCTCCCGGGCATGCAGCCCTGCGGGCTGCGTGTGCATTGAATGCGAGCCTCGAAATCTGGGGCTGGATAGGTGGAAATGGCTGCTAACCAAGATTATCTTGTCAATAATTGATTTGATTCTATTTAGATTATCTTTAGTGTTGTGCTTTGAACACACAAAAGATCCTTCCTTCTAAATGAGGTGTAGGATGAAAGTAGCAGGCCAAGTCTGTCACTCAGAGTGGCAGCTGAAGTGACCTGAGCGTCTGTTCCCTGCTGTGGTGCTCCTTAGGACTGGCTGAGCCTGCCCTCAGTGGCCCTGGCTGTATATGTCTTTACAATCAGACTATTTAGTGCCTTTAGACCACTGAAACAGTCATGGAATAAAACTGGGACATATATTGGGACTGTTCTACTGGGACAAAGTTCTGCTTCCTGTCAGTGGAGAATGAAGTGGGTCATTTTCCATAACTGCTGCCTTCTTTGAAGGAAAGCCAATTCCCATCTCTCTCATTAAAAATTCAAGAGAAAAGAAAAATTAATCCCAGTGCTTGGAGAGCAGTGGCTGCCAAGGCCGTTTTCTCTCTGTTCTGCCTGGTCTTTTCCACAGGCATTTTAAATTTTTTCTCAGCTGTCTGAGGGACTGAGCCCCTCGTGCCCCTGTGCTGAGACAGGACACCCCTCTGCTCAGGAGCCTGTGAGGGGCCGAGCCACAGCAGGACCCACCTGCTGGCCTCTGTCCAGGGAACCCTGTGCTGAATCCCACATTTCTGCTTGTGGGCAGACTGCAAAATTTCCTCTTGCCTCAGGACCTGTCCCCTGAGTCAGGCACAGTCCCTGATCACAGGAGGCTGCTGGCACAGCTCGCCTTTGAAGGCCAGCTTTTGCAAGGCAAAGCAAACCCAGGCAGATGAAGCTGCAGGAACACGGGATCCCTCCGCTGTGTTTCAGCTGCATTATCACAGGCTGCCACACTCATCCCGGGAGCTGCATCTCCTGGCAGCAGGGGATGGTCCCTGCTGCAGGCACATGGCAGCCCTGAGGATGGACAGGAGGCTTGGTGAAGCCTTTGCTTTCAGGACTGCGTGGGACGGTGTGTGCCAGCCTCCACTTTGCCTTCCTTCAGCTGTCCCTCGTGCTCCAGGGGTGGCAGCTGCTTTTTGGAGAGAGGGGAGCAAAGCTCAGGGGGTGTGGAGGGGTTTGGACGTGCCTGGAACCATCCCCTGCATGAGGCAGTGAGCCCAGAGCCAGAGCTGTGCAGAGCACAGCCCCTGATCCCTGCCCAGGGCACAGCTGGCATCAGGGGACACAGCTGGGATCAGAGGGGCACAGCTGGGATCAGGGGGCACAGCTGGCATCAGGGGGCACAGCTGGGCTGGGGGCACAGCTGGGATTGGGGGCACAGCTGGGATCAGGGGACACAGCTGGGATCAGGGGGCACAGCTGGGATGGGGGGCACAGCTGGGATCAGGGGGCACAGCTGGGATGGGGGGCAAGTGTTCCCTGCATTGGTGTTTCTGCTTTTCAACACTGCCAGTGCTGGTGGTCTCCCAGGCTGGGCTCTAAGAACCAGTGCAGCAGGATGTGCCGTGGGGAAAGAGAGAAGAAATTGAAAGTGAAAACTGAAATGTTTTTAAAAAGTAATTTAATTGCTTACAGAGATCCAAGTGTTTAGGGTTTGGCACTCTGGGAGTAGAGTTTGCACACCAAAACTGGTGTGTTAGTAATGGTCAAATAATAAATAAAATCTGCACCAGGATGGGGTTTAATTTGTTTAGTTTTTGAATATGGTGCAAAGGTACATTAACTTTTCTTTAAAATCTCAGTATTTTGGAGTGCCAGTAAGACGTGAGGGGCTAGAGCCTGGTGCCCTGGCATCCCCCACAGGCTCCAGGGCAGACGTGTTGCTGGCTGCTCCCAGGCTGGAGCAGGTCAGGACGAGCTGACACATGAAACTCTGAAGTGTGGGGAGCTTGTCATAAAAACAGCGCAAGAAATGCGAAGGTCTGATGTAAAGAAAAGCTGCAGGTAACCTGTAACTTAACTATTGTTCACACTATTTACAGGCTGGATGTCCCTTTTTGTATTTTCATGATTAGAGAGCAGCTCTCAGGTTTCATAAGAGCCCGAACGACGTTATTACAACAATTACTGTGTTGCTTCATTCTGAAACGTCTTCACTGCCATATTTAGCAATGTGAACTGCAAGGTTAAGTTGAAGCAGATTCATCACCTGGGTAATGCACAGGATCGGCTGTTTCTGTTTTTTAAGCAGAAAAGTCAGCAAGATCAGAGTCTGCAACATGGGGAGGACTCTGTGGTGTTACAGCTGCAGATGTGAAGGTGCTTTGGTCAGGGGAAGAGTCTTGGAAGAGCTGACATTTCCCCTTTCCTGACGTGGATTGCTCCAGTCACTCTGTGGTGCCTGTCACAAACTGGGAAGGAAGGAGAAAAGCATCTAATCAAGAACTGGCTTTAAAAGCTCAGTTATTTTCCCCTCTGTGCTCAAGCTCCTCACCGTGTGCTGACAGGGAACCTGCAGTTCCAGGCTGGTGCTGCCCCCAGGCTCAGGCTCAGCTCTGTCCTGGTGCCTCCAGTGCCCCTGTGCCCTGCTGGCTCTGTGCTCTGCCACCATGTGGGGCAGGCTGCTCGGCTTGTCTGCCCAGCTCCTGCTCAGGATGCAAATCACTGGTTTGCATTTCTAATTAACTGCTGTGTGTTATGGGAGTTTTCTGAGTGCCCAGAGCTGTGGGAGCCGGGGTGGAGGGGGGGTGTAGCTGTGCCAAGGCTCAGGGTGCCTCTGAAGAGCAGTTTGTCTCTGGGCACTCAGGAATTACCACGCTGTCCCTCTGAGGAGAGGAAGTCCAAGGACTGGAGGGTGCATTTGTTAGGTGAGGGTATAAAATACTTCCTTTTTCTGAGACACAAATAAAATAAAATATTTGTATAAGCCTCTATGTACACGAATGAGTGATTTCCTACTAAACTCACCTGCTGAGTGCCCTGTAGTTCCATTTCCAGGATCCCAGTGACCTGTAGAGATGTTTAGGATGTGTCAGTACTTTCTGCGAGGAGCTGGCCCACGGGAGCCTGGGACAAGTGTCATTTCTGCAAATGGGCTCAAAGCCTCCTGCCAGTTTTCAGTTTCTGGGTTGTGTGGAGTGAGGACAAGCCATGCAAGGGAACATTTGTCTGTGGGGAGGGGGAGCCCTGCTGCTGCCTCCAGGTGTGGTGGCCTCAGTGAGCACAGGTGAGGTGGGAATGGCGCTGTGTCTGCTGCCCTGCCCAGCTGCTGCACCAGCTCCAGCCAGGGGTTTGCCCAGGGCAGCACCAGCACATTCTAGGTGGGCTGGGGGGCAAGTCAGGTTTGGAAAAATGGTCACTGCTGTGTTGAATACGCTTTGCTGAATTCCACAGTTCCCTTGGCTGCACTGGAGGAATCTGGGGAGCCCAGGGAAGGAGGCTCATGCTGTGCTCCCTCCCTCGCCCCGGGCTTCCTGCCAGGGGAGAGCTGCTCTCCAAACACGGCTCTGTTTGATCATCTGTTTGTGCAAAACAAAATACTGCTTGGGGTATTTCTTTGAGCCTTAAAAGCAGATGTAAACTTTGAGGCATTTTAACTGTTGTGATTTTTCCTCCATCTGGAGGCTGCGATCTAAAACTTTGTAGAAAAATGTGCAAAATCCCACGAGCTAGAATTCAGGGACTTTTTTCCTTAAGTGGATCAAGCAGGTGTTCTGTCCTTGCAGTCACCTCCGCTTCCTTGCTACAAAGTTTGGTAGCTTTGGCTCCCTTTTACCTACCTAAGAAGCAACAGCTGAAAACCAGATGATTAAGACTCCTCAGAAACCTTTGGCACACCCTTTATTTAAGGACCAGCTCATCCCATTTTGTGGTTACACCCACCCTAACACACAGGCTCTCAGCACTGAGCTGTGAGCTGCCAGTGTGTGCACAGCATTGGGTGAGCCTCGACCACAAGCAGAAATCAGAAAATAAACGAAATTTCTGTTCTTCAGCATTTTCTTGGTTTCCCACTGCCACAGGGCTCTGTAGTCAGTGCTGGAGTCCTTGGATCCCCGTGTTAGCTGTGCTGCTGTGATTCAGAAGGAAGAGGGAGGACTGATGAGGAGAGTTTTATCCTGAATTCCTCACTCACGTGTGAGATTTGGGAGTGCAGATTTCAGTGGGCACCTGCTCTGTGGAAGCTCACAGCTGGTTACAGACCCTGCTCTCCCAGTGTTTAGCTCAGGCCCCTCTGTTGTTGTCACGCTGTGTCAAGATGTTGAGAGGAATGTTTCCAGCCTCCTGTGTGTTCCTCTAAGCAGTTACTAAAGTGCTGACTATTTCAGCAGCTGAGAATTTATTATATTTACTTTTCCTAAAGGAGCAAAGTGAATCCTGGTAACAGTGTCTGTGTGTGGGGAGAGCCTTTAATGCAACAGCATTTAATCCAAGAGGTAGACAATGGCTGAGATAACATTGTTTGATAGGGAAATTCAGAACCAATTGCAAGCTGACTGGAGATTAATTCAGTTTCCAGTTAGGAAGGGTGTTACAGCTGTGGAAGGTCTGTAACATGCCTGGAGAAGATGTAGTGGGCAGAGGTTGCTAAATAAGTCATAGATCTCCCAGTGTGGCAGAGGCTGGGGAACCCCAGAGGCAGATGTAATTAATGCACAGCAATCTAAGACAGCTTTGAAAAAGTCAAGCTGTAGGGAGCAACCTGGTGGATTGGATTAGGCTGCTGTAAACAATGAATTTCTAAAAATAGCAGTCAAGTGGTGATCAAAGTGTCTGGCAGGTGTGACAGTGTAAAGCTGGCAGGAGAGCTGGAGGAGAAGGGGTGGCTGGGGGTAGGGGACACTGCTGTCTTGAAAAAGTGACATAAATCACAGAATCTTGGATTAGAAGGTAGTTTCAGTCCAGGCACAGTCCCTGTGGGATAGCAGAGGGATTCTGGGGGTGGGGAGGCTCAGGCAGTGCCCCTGTCCCTCCTCTTGGCCTGGGGCTGGGACTGGTGAGTGTGCCAAGGGACACCTCTGGGCATCCTCCCTGGGGCGTGCTGGGGCTGAGCTCACATGGATCTGGGGGATGTGGGGGCAGTCCCGGGCTGGGGCTGGGCTCCCCATGTCTCTGGGGGGATGTGGGGGCAGTCCCGGGCTGGGGCTGAGCTCCCCACGGCTCCGGGGGATGTGGGGGCAGTCCTGGGGGCACATNCTGTGGGGGGGGGGGGCTGGGCTCCCCAGGGATCTGGGGGATGTGGGGGCAGGCCCGGGCTGGGGCTGAGCTCCCCATGGATCTGGGGGATGTGGGAGCAGTCCCGGGCTGGGGTTGGGCTCACATGGATCTGGGGGATGTGGGGGCAGTCCCGGGCTGGGGCTGGGCTCCCCATGTCTCTGGGGGGATGTGGGGGCAGTCCTGGGCTGGGGATGAGCTCACATGGATCTGGGGGGATGTGGGGGCAGTCCTGGGGGCACATCCTGGACCACCAGCATGTCCTGGGGGAAACTGGGGTATTGCCAGCACTGTGCTCCACCAGAGTCCTGCTGGCAGCAGAGAGGAAGGGTAGAAGGGTGGTGAAACAGCGTGGGTGGTAGGAGGGCGATTACCTGTGTGAGAGAGGCGAGGAGGGACGGGAAGGGACCGTGTCCTTCCCTCTGTCCCTCCTCTTCCTGCTCTGGATGTGCAGCCAAGCTGACACTCAGGGTAGGAGCTACTGACACACACAGTCAGCAGCTCTGGGATTTACTCCCAAATAAAGCTGAATTGCCCTTTGGAGCAGCCGGAGTCAGTGAGCTGCTCAGGGTTAACAAGTAAGTCGTTTCAGTTTAAAGCAGATAGAATTAACCTGTGGGTTTCCTTAGGCAGCTTGAGCAAGAGCCTTTTGCCCATTGAGGCTATGCAGTGAGTGTACAAAGAAAATCCATTTTGCTGCGTTTATTGACTGTTAATATTACTTGGCAAACACCCATTTGTGTTCTTCGGCAGAAGTAAAACAAAGTGGTTTTCAATTCTCTGTGAACATGCAGAGCAGAGCGTGCAGCTGCAGACTCAGGACTCCGTGGGGGACACTCGTGTGTCCAGCTGGGTGTTGGGGTTTGTCTGGGCTGCTCTCTGCAGAGCCTTTCCCCTCCTGTGCAGCACCTTCTCCACGAAGGGCTTGCACAGGAGTGTGTAGATCAGGGGGTCCATGCAGACGTTGGTGGCTGCCAGCCACAGCGTGCTCTCCTTGGCCACGAAGAGCTGGTTCTGCAGGCGGCAGTCCATGTGGGCACTGGTTTGGCTCAGAGTGTAGGGCACCCTGCTGAAGTGGAAGGGGGCAAAGCAGAAGAAGAACACGGTGAAAATGATGAATACTTTCCCCTTGATCCGTTTTTCGCTTCTGTTGCCTTTCTTCTGTGTTTTTATGTAAGACTCATACACTTTTTTGGCAATAATGATATAAAACAGCAACATGAGGATGAGCACAGTCCAGAAGATGAGCTGGCAGATGTAGTTGACAGCTTCATGCCATTTGAGCCCAAGGTAACTCTTCAAGGAGGCACACTTCCTCACGGACTGTGGCGTCGCCGGCTTGTTGGACAGGATCATGTTGGGCAGAGAGAGAACAAGGAAGAAGAGCCAGACCAGACTGGCCAGGATCTTTGCTGAGGTCAGATTTTGCACCCAGAACTTCCCAAAAGGTCTCACAATCTTGAGAAATCTGTCGAGAGCAATGAGCCCGAGCAGCACTATGCTGATGTACATGGTGTCGTAGAATATCACAGCTGAGAAGCGACACACAAAGGCTTTGAGCTGCCACGGTGCCAGCCCAGAGTCTGTCAGGATCTTCAGAGGAAGCATCAGAGTCATTATAAAATCAGAAACTAAGATATTTTTCGAGTAGACAATGAAAGTTGATGTGCTTGGAATGTGGAAGAAAGCCCAGCAAGCCAGGCAGTTCAGCAGGAGCCCCAGGAGGAAGAGGAGTGTGTAGAGCACGGGGAAGAGCAGGTGGGTGATGGTGGTGTCACGGGGGCACTGTGCAGAGGAGGGTGCTCCACTGGTGTTACCAGCTGTGCTCGTGTTGGCAGAGTCTCCCATCCTTGGGAACAGACTTGGGTGAAAAGGGAGAGAACACAAAACACAACCTTCTGTGTGTAGTATTGCATGTTCCTTACAGTGGCAGCAGGTTTGCATGAATAAACACAAAGCCTGAGCATGTGTTAAACACACCAACCAATTCCCCTTCTGGTTCCTGGAAAATCTCAATCTTTGCCAAAATTTAATTGTTTATAAGCTAATATCCACTGAAGAGTTAAACAGGTCCATACTGATTTTGGGGGCCTAGGGTAATGTCATAGCAGGGTGTGAGGGCAGACTGCCTGGAGCACTCTTGATCTTTCCATGGAAATGTATTTTAGCATTGCTTAGAAATGTTAGAGCCACGGCCCAAAAGCCAGCCACTTCTGGGTAAGTGACTTCTGGTAATGCTTTCCAAGCACCCACTGCTTTCGTTTCTCAGCACAGCTTTAGACAGCATTTCCAAGACCAGATGCACAGGGGTGGCTCCCAGCCCTGAGCACCAGCTGCCCCAGCACCCATTCACACCCCAAAGACCGTGCAAGTACCTGGACAAACCTGCAGCAGCTGGTGCAGAGGCCTCTGTGGCTCTTTGTCCCGTCTCATCCACTGTTCCTCTGCCAGCAGGAGCCTCGAGCAAAGTGTTGAGTGGGGAAATGTGTAGAAAGATGAGACCTTTTTCTGTTGCCGTGTGGTTTCCTTCCCCATTTTCATGTGTTGCCAGTTAGTCACATTTGCTCTTGCTATTGTGTCTTCCCTTTGCTCTGCGTGAGAAAGCACACCATCTTCTGCTAAATTAGAAAAGGAAACCTGACCCTGTCCCTCAAGACAGACTCATTTCTGGGTTTGTGTGTGCATGGGACAGACCTGCTGCACCTGGACTGGTGGGATGATCAAACACAGAGTGTTTCCTGACAGCATTGCAGGACAACCCTCACATGTAGCTCCCAGCTGTTGTTTGTGTGTGAATCCTGTGTCCTGGATGGCACCAGCCACTGCCAAACCAGAGCCTGCTCAGAGCCACCTTGCAGTGGGCCCTCAGGGGCTGCCCCCTCTCCCTGCTCCTGGTGTCACTGGCACGTGGCCTGAGCTTGGCTTTGGATCTCAGAATGATGCCCAATCCATTCTTTGGAACCCAGAATGGATTCCTGGGGTTTTTTGGCCCCTGTAGCCAGGGGATGCACTGTGCTGCCTGCAGCCACCTTCTGGTCCTGGCAGGAGCTGTGTGCAAAGCTGTGGGCTGGTGGTGTTTGTTGGGTGTAATGCTGGAACTCAGTGCATTTCTCTTGAACAGAGCTCTGTGTGTAAGTTTATTATCAGCTGCCTGCTGGTGTGGCAGCCCTGGCCCGGGGCAGTGGGCAGTGCCTCCTGCTCGGGCTGCAGGGAGTTTGTGCATCAGTACCTGGGACATTTTGGTTAATGGAGGTGCTGGTGTCAGTGCCCAATGGCTGCTGAGAGCACACAGCCTTGAGGATGGCTGGGATTAAATCACCCACTCTCACCAGTGTGACGTGTCCCTGGCTGCCCCTCCTGCCCTCTGATCACCCACGGGCACCATGGGAGGGTCTCCCAGCCCATTGCCATGCCCCAGGGCTGATGTCCAAGGCAGTGCCTTCCATGTTTCCCTCCAGGCTGAGCTCTTGGTGCTCAGAGGTGCTCTTGGTGTCAGAGGCAGCAGGACCAGGTGCTCTGCACACCCATCAGTGGTGGCTCTGGGGCACAGGGCTGTCTGTGCTGTCTGATGCCTGGGCAGCTCACCTGACCAGGGAAAGCAGCTCCTGCATCATTGCCACTCTCTCTCCATGTGTAGGTGCAAAAAATGTGTGGAATGAGTGCTGGGCGGGAGTGGGGCACTTGGCACTTCCCTCGCTGGGCATTACTGGGCACTGACCCGGCCTGGGGGCTGTGGGTGGTGGGGGAGCACGCTCGGGGGTCTGGGACAGGGAAATTCTGGAGCCCTGTGGGCACCAGGAACCCCAGCTGGTGGTTGCATCACTGGAGCAGGGCACCCAACTGCCCTGCAGGCTGACCAGAGGGGGGCACAAACCCCACGGGGACTGTGGCAGGGAGAGAGCAACAAGTGAGCTTTTAACTTCTTGGGAAATCGGGGTTTGGTTGCAGAAGTGCCCTGGCAGGCAGGGTCACGTCCCGGAGGGATGGGCAGGAGATGGCTTTGGCAGGATGAGCTCCTGTGTGGTGGGGACACGCTGCTCAAATGGAGCTGTTGGCAGTGCTGGCAAATGAACCACAACTCACTCCAATAGCCCACAATCTATTTCATGTGCAATTGCTGTGATACCTCAAAATGTCATGTCCTTGAAAATACTTCCCTGTTTGTTTTCAAGTTTTCCAAGTGCAAAAAGGGAAGAGGTCGAGTGTTGTGTATAGTGCAAAAAGCTGCCCTTAATCGTCAGTAAAGAAGTTACCAGGAGCCTGTCTTTCCCCAAGATCTCAGTATGATGAAAATCGAGTTTTTGTATGTTTTCTAATATAATGTTCTCTGTGAAAACATAGTGTTGTTTATTTATGTAGTAAGGGGAAAGACTTGGGGATTTAATTCATATCAAAATAAGCCTGATTATGAAATAATTTCCTCTGACATACAACTATTAATTATTGGTGAGTGGATTAGGAACTGCATGCATAGAATGAGGTAAGCAAAGTGTTATTCTGTTACCAAAAATCTGCACAAACGGCTCCTCTACATCTGGCCTAGGTTTCTGTCTGTCTGCCAGTTGCATACAAGGTGACAACTCCCTGTATTGAAAAATCAAATCTGCTGTGGATTTTATCTGCATTTCTCAGATCCTGCGTCATCATGGGCTTTACTCTGGCCCAAGTTTAGCTATTTCTGCTGAATCTTTACAGTTCATTATATCATCTATAGCATTTCATGATTCTGTTTTAGGCTTTTCCTCATAGTTCCACCTTTAAGTTCAGACTTCTCAGCAACAGTTCTGACAGGCATGGAGGTTGGGAGCCCTTGCTTTGGCAGGGGTGGAGGTTTGGGGTGGGGGACTCCCCTGTTATTTAAGCTTTCTGTTTTTGCAGGCAGTGGTGGTGGTGCCAGGGTGCTCGTGCTTCCTCTGCAGGACTGTTTCTAAAGAAGTCAGTGAAGTTCTGGGTACTCTTCCTGGGTTTGTGCTCCTGCCATCCTCACAAGCGTGTGTGGCCAGGAAGGGTGTGTGGAGTCCTGAGGTCTAGAGCGGGGTCTCGTCAGAGTCATCCCCCTCGTTCTGCTCCTTTGTCTGTGCCCCGAGCCCCAGCACTGCCCTGTGCTTGCACAGCAGGTCCAGCAAGGATTTCCTAAAGGATTTGCACAGGAAAAAGTATATGAATGGGTCCAGGCAGGCATTGAGGGACGTCAGCCACAGCGTGGTCTCCTTCAGGTAGAACAGAGTGTTCTGAGCAGAGCAGTTGAACACATCCCTCGTTTGGCTCAGGGTGTAGGGGATTCTGGTAAAGTGGAATGGCACAAAACAAATAAAGAACACAGCAATTATTATGAAAACCTTGAGATTGACAGTCTTTTTGGATGCCTTCCCTGTGCCTCGTGTCCTTTTGTAGGATTTGTACAGTTCCTTGCTGATGAGGATGTAACAGATCACTATGACTGCTAGGTTAACCCAGAAGATGAGCTGACAAATGTAGTTTACAATTTCATGCCAGACTAAGCCAAAGTCTGATTTCAGGAGGGCACACTTCCTTACGCTCTTGGGTGTTTTCTTCTTGTTATTTAAAATCATGTTGGGTAACGAGAGAGCAAACATGGATACCCAGATGGCTGTGGACAGGATCTTGGCAGCTAAAAGGCTCCGTGGAGTTGATGTTCTGAACGGTGAAGTGGCTTTCTGATAGCGATCAATAGTTATCAGACCAAGAAACAGGATGCTGATGTACATGGTGAAATAAAACACAACCTGGGTGACCTGGCACACAAACCCTCGCAGGACCCAGGATACCAGCTTTGCATCGCTGAGGATTTTAAATGGAAAAGTCAGGATCATGAGGAAGTCAGAAATTACAGTGTTCTTGAGGAAGATGATGAAATTGGATTTACTGGATATTTTAAAGAAGACCCACATTGCCAGGCCGTTCATAGTGATCCCCACCAGGAACAGAAATGTGTAGAGCAAAGGGAAGATGACTTGGCTGATCCTGCTGTCACTGGTGCAGTTGCTGTCGTTCCTGGAGGAGCTGAACTGGGTTGTGGCTTTCATTTGCATTGTGGTATTCCCTCTCCCTGGAGAAACAAACAGAAAAAAAAAAAAGAAGAAATTGAGAGTTTTATCTGTTATGAGCCTTCAGCCTTTTCAGTCAGCTTTGAGTTGTGCTGGGAGCAAATGCCCTCGGCTGGCGTGGCCCCAGCTGGCCAGGGCAGCTCTCAGGCTGCAGCTGCTCCTGTGTCTGTGTCTGTGCAGGTTCTGCCCGTGCAAAGCAGGCACTCGGGGGAGTTGATGTGCTCTTGGCTGATGCCCAAATCCCTGGCTTTATTTCTTCCTAGAAGGTAGAAAAAGTTGGCCTTTGCCGTGCAGAATGGAGCAGGTTCGTGTGCAGAGTGCAGCCCCGTGGGAGCAGCCCGGGCTGGGAGCAGGGGCTGTGCCCCTCAGCCAGGGGGGCTTGGCAGCACCTGCAGCTCTTCACCGTGGGCAGGAGTGCTCCTGTGCAATCCCTCGGGGCAGGCAGAGGCACGAGGAGCAGCTGAGCATCCCAGGCCTGAGGCTTTGACCTTCCCCGGGCTCTGAGCTGGTTCCCTAGCCAGTGACAGCTGCGGATCCCGGATGATGCTATGAGCTTCTGCTTCTGTTTTCTGTAGAAAAGAGAGAGAAATGAAATTTTAAGAAATAATTAGCAGTTTGCTTCCTGCCTCTGACTGACTCCCAGAGGCACTATTTGCAAAGGGAGCAGGGATTTGTCAGATTATGCAATTTTTCTGAGTACAGAGCTGAGTTCCTCTCTGCCCCTTTTGGCCTTGTGAGTCCTTAGTGTTATTTGTGTACACAGCCTTGTTTCTTAAAACTTTATGGGCACTTGAAAGAAGTGGTGATTTGTTACTTTGGAGAAGGTTATTATTGAAGGAAATATTTCTTCCTTACATGACTTGTAGATCAGTGCCTCAAGTTTTTAAGCTACATACAGTACATCAACATTATATGATATATACATGCAATTGAAAGACTAAATATAAACAGACACGATGAAATAAACCACACATATTTCCATTTCTTTGGGGTGTGCAAGACAGAACTTTAAGAGTTGCATCGTTTTTCAATGGATTTTTCTGTAGTAAGTGTCACACAGTTTCTGAATATCTGCCTTCTATTTACTGTGAGGTAAAGCCCCGGGGATGGGTGGTGCAGGGGGATATGCTGTCCCCGGGGGGTGCTCGATCCCAGGGGATGCTTGGTCCTGGGGGATGCTCGATCCCGTGGGATATTCAGTCTCTGGGGGATTCTCGGTCCCGGGGGTGCTCGGTCCCCGGAGATGGATGCTCGGTCTCAGGGGGGCTCGGTCCCAGAGGATGTTCTGTCCCCGGGGGATGTTCTGTTCCTGGGGGATTCTCGGTCCCGGGGGATGTTCTGTCCCTGGAGGATGTTCTGTCCCGGGGAATGTTCTGTCCCGGGGGATGCTCTGTCCCGGGGGATGTTCTGTCCCGGGGGATGTTCTGTCCCGGGGGATGCTCGGTCCCGGGGGATGCTCCGTCCCGGGGGATTCTCGGTCCCGGGGGATGCTCGGTCCCG
>VXBS01005987.1:380960-395880 GCA_013400255.1 Sitta europaea
GCTCGGGGGCGGCTCTGCGGGACCCTCTGGGTGCAGCCGGGCACCGGACCCCCCTCACCCCGCCGCCTGCGCCGGCTGCGGGTGCCCGGTTCGGTTCTGGGGCACCTTGGGCTGCAGCACAGGCAGCGCTGGGGGGAAAACCTGCAAAATCTCAGCTGCCGCAGCTGCAGTGCTCTGTAAGGGTTTCCTTTGACGCCGGGAGAGGCACAAACGTGTTTAAGTTTGTGAAGTTTAATGCTTGAATATTCAGTTCCTTGATTTTTAAATTTAAAAAAAAAAAAGAGTTAGCTCCCCGTACACCGTATTTTTGGCTTTTACTTTGTAAAGGAGGAGTGGAAGTCTTTCAGTTGCAAATCCACGTCTTGTAGTACTCACAAACTGCCCCAGTTGCTGTTTCCCTTCCTGGTTTGTGTCCCTAGTTTGGGTCTGTGTAGTGATTTCATTTCAGAGGGAGAAGGAAAGTATTTCTCAGCAATAATATTTTAATAGGTTTGCAGACACCTGCCAGCAGTAGCATTTAATCAGAAACATTAGGAAAAAGAAATAGGAAATACGGAAGAACTACACAAGTGTCTGAGCTCTATGTTATTTTCTTCTGCTTACAAGCTAAAGTTTAGTAACACAATAAAAATAACAAGTTTTGTTAACATTAATCTACAATAACAAGTCAGCATCGTTTAGTAATAACACAAGTTATTAAATAATTTGTTAAAGATATGAAACACAGAACTTGTTTGGAAGCACTTCTTTTTTATCAAGTGGAGTTGGAAATTCCTGAAAACCATTAATAAAATGTATGTATACATTTTGAAACAGCCGTATTTAAGGTATTAGCACTACATTCACGTTGGTCTCCTTGCTGCATTTGGAACACCCAACCCCACTGCATGTTCACAGCAACATTTTCTGCTCCTTTCTGTGAGCCCAGCTGGTTCTCTCAGCCAGCTTGAAGCAATGATAAATTACAATTCACAAAGCTCACGTTTGGAGACTCACCCCCTGTGGATTGCTGTGCTCTGGGCTCCTCTGCAGGCTCATCTGAGTGTGTCAGGGAGGGAAGCGAGTGTTTGGCTTTGTGTGCCTGGAACTGTTACTTATCTTCCCTAAACTTCCTCTTTTTAAATAATTCTTTCACTTTTAAAAAAATCCTTTCTCCTGACCACTCTTTCAGCATTGCCTGTAGTCCAGGTGTCTCAGAGTGGAGCACTCACTGGGTTTCTCTTTGCTGTTGCACTGGCTCAGAGCAGAGGGGTCACTCAGGCACTGTCCTTGTAATTAATTACCCTGCTAATGGCCTTGGCCTCCTGCCCTGGGGTATCAGGATGTGGAGCAGCAGGGGCTGCAGTGACAGGGGTCCTGGGGCTGCAGGACAAATTTCAAGTTAACTTCAGTTCTTTTCAGTAATGAGGAATTCTTCCCGGGTGAGCTAATCAGTGAAATTTGTTCCTGTGATATAAAATTCCACACTGGTGACGAATGTTCCTAGGAATATTTTGGGAGTGAATTTTTTTTTCATTCCTCACTAACACCTATTTTCCTCCCTGGTGAAAACCATTCCACATATTGGTGGTCCTGGCCTGGGACAGTTCCTGCACTTTTGTCTAATCATTAATGTCAAAATATGAGTTTTAAGTATGGACTTTGTCTACATAGATTTTTGAAAAATCTGGTTTTTAAAAGTATTAAGATTTTTTATTAGGGGAATGGCTTTAAACTGAGAGAGACTATGTTTGCATTAGCTATGAGGAAAACATTCTTCCCTGGTAGGGTGAAGCCCTGGCACAGGTGCCCAGAGCAGCTGGGGCTGCCCCTGGATCCCTGCAGTGCCCAGGCCAGGCTGGACACTGGGGCTGGGAGCACCTGGGACAGTGGGAGATGTCCCTGCCATGGCAAGGGTGGGCTGGGGTGGGCTTTAGAGTTCCTCCCAACCCAAACCAGTCTGTGATTCTGTGGAGTGTGGGGCATCCTTGGCAGGGCAGAGCAGCTGGGAGGAAGCAGTTTGGTAAGAGCACAAAAGGGAACAGCTAAATGCAGCCAAACGAGTTTCACTCTGGAACAGAGAGAAAATAACTTGCACTGAGGTGAGTCAACTCTGCTGTTTCTTAAGCTGTTACATAACCCTGAAACATGCTTCAAATCCCACATTATGCCGTATGGGGTCTCTGAAGTAAAATTCTTGAATGCCAGTTGGTTTTGTGGCTTGTGTCCCTCCTGATGGCAGCGCAGCCCGGGCAGAGGGGAGGGTCCTGTCACAGTGACACGGAGCTGAGGAGAGGTGCCCCACAGCCCTGTCCTGACCTCTGCAGGAGAGGTTTCCAGGTGCTTGTAGCTCGCCACGGAGGAGCCATGAGGTATTTAACAATACCTAACCACACTGGACATAAACACCCACCCCGAGTAAGGAAACCCTTCTGCTGCCAGGCACTGCTCTGCTTTGACCTAAACATTTACTGCCCACACAATCCCCGGGTTCTGTGGAGTGCTGTGACTGCTGCCAGGGTCAGTGGCAGTGTCCAGGGCCAGGGAGCCTGTGTGTGCAGCTGGCAGTGCCCGGGGCAGCAGAGTCTGTGCCCTGGTGGCTGCCCTGGGCGTGGGGTGAGCTCAGCACCTCCTGAGCACCTGGACACTGCTTACCCCTGGCCACTGACAGACTGGGCTCCCACCCTACACCAAATGTGGGGCACAAATTCCATCTTGTGTCCAGTTGAATTTTCGAGTCTTTTAACGAGATTCCTGATTGATTTTTATTCGTTTTTGCATCTTCAGGGTTACTGTAAAATCTGAGCATTGCTTAGAATTTTCTCTTTGCAGCTTTTTTCCTGTCTCTCTGATGGGATGATGCAGAGTACCTGAGTCAGTCTCCAACAGGAGCAGGCAAAGCTGTGTGCTTTTCCTAAGGTGCTGATGGATGTGTAAACAAATGTCTCTGTTTTCAGGACCATGCTTTGGCATTGGGTCCTCAGCTGTAAAAGGGGTGCTTGGTTGTTCCTTACTCACCTGGCATTGTTCCCATGGCCCTGTTACACTCAGCAGGATTTGGTGACTGCTCTGATCCAGTGCCTGGTTCCATGTATTTACCCTCAGTTTGGTGGCATTTGCCTTTGGGAGCAGGGTGAAGCCATGTCTGAGGGAATATTCCTGTCCTGAAGCTGAGGAAGGAGTCCCAGTGTTGCCTGGTTTTATTGAATGATAAGCTTTTATAAGGTTTATGTTTTTTATTCCAGAATTTTGGCATTTGAAAATGGTATTTGTTGTAATTCAGATAAGAGCTGCCAGTTAAGTTCACTGTTCACAGTGAACCAACAGGCTCCCGTTTCTATTTCAGTGGCCACAGCTTATTTTGATATTAATCCATCATAACCCCATATCCCAGCTGAATCAATCACTTACCTGTTAGGCTGCAGTTTCAATGTCAGAAGATTCAGTTCTTTCTTCAGTTCTTGAGCTTCTGTAGCTGTTCTAGCTGAGGAGGATTTCACACAAAGGAGACCTTGGTTGGTAAATAACACCCATTTTCTATAAGATTTCCTCTTCTTCCCACAGAAAAATTATTTCCTGGAATTTATTCTTCTTGTGATCATCACCTCTTGGCTGCTGCTCACAGCAGGAGCTGTGTTTGCAGTCTCAAAGGCAATTTGAGAGTGGGGCTGTGCAGAGTCCTGTGTGATGTGTTTGTGCCAGTGTTCGTGTGGGAAACTGCTCAGGCCAGTTCACTTCTGGGGAATGCTCCTGGGAAGAAAAACCCTGAGAACAAGGGAAGAATGTGGCTCTGTCCCTGCTCCTGCAGCACGTGGGGAGTGCAGACTCCAGGTCACAGACAGATCTTTCCCTGGTGAGTCAGCCCCAGTGGAGAGGCTTTAGGCACATGTGGCTATTTCAGAGGTTGACCCTGACCATGTCTCAGTACATTTAAAACTCAGGCAAGTTCCTCTCAAATACAGATAGGAAATGGGGTCCCTGATGAGTTTTCTATGTTTTGTCACAAATCCCAGGTGTCTGCCACTGTGGAAGTTGCTAAAGCATCACTCTGAGCAGCTCTCCACGAGTGGTGAGTGTTGTTTTCCAAGTAACTGCCTTTGGTTTGGCACAAGTTCAGCTTGTTGGCACCCTGCATTAGTAATTCAAAATTTTTACTTGCTTTGCTGAAGGAAAGCATCAGATAAATGGTAGCTGTTGCAGTTCTGTGCTGAGGAAGCAGCTCCAGTTTTATCAGAGCATTCTGGGATGGCTTTAGGTTCGTGTGGCCTTGGTGCCTCTCTCTTCACTGACTCATCTCCCTGCCAGGTTCTTCCCTCCCATCCCTCCTGGGTAAAGCTGTGGGCTCGGATTGAGGGGCCACTGGCCAAACTGATCCCTTGCCCCACAGAATGTTAATGAATCAAAGTGAGCAACAGGACTTGGGACTCTTCTCTGAGAAGAGTGGGTAACTCAGCTCTTCCTTATCTGCCAGAGCAATTCCTTTCACTCACCTTTCCCAGCTGAGCATGTGGTGCCTTTAGTTGTGTTTGGTTTGTACAAACCTTGTTCTGACATACCCATGACAAAGATGTCTGCAGCCCGAAGCCAGGGGACAGCACGCTGGTGCTGTGCAGTCAGTCTGTGCTGCCCTGGCTGCAGCTCCGTGCCCGAGGCATCCCTCCCTCCTGGGAGCCAGGCTGGGGCTCACCTCTGCCTCCAAAGGTGTGACAGCTTTAATCACTTCATGGTTATTGATTTTCCTTCAGTAAAATGCTCTTCCACGATGACTGAAATGTGTTTGTGCTTTCTTGGGGTTGTGCTGGACGTTCTGTTGAATTAAGTCCATGCTGGGATTTTCGAGCCAGTCAGGGCAGCTCTTGTTCTAAACAGAGCCTCCAGGGGAAACTTCCTTGGGACCTACTTCAGACCACTAGCATGGATTAGAAACTTTAGCTGCCTTATCTCCACCAAAATGACACCCCTGGTTTGTCAGAGCAGTCTTGGAATAAGCTGCTGTGTTCCTGGGTCAGGCCTTAGGGGTGTGGGCAGTTCCCTCAGGCCCCCCCGAGCTGGGGGCTCTCAGTAACAGCCCTGGGCTGGGGCTCTGCCTTCCTGGGAGAACGTCTGGAATGCCTCTGCCAAGACTTTAAATGACTAAAACAGAAACAGACATAGATGCAGCAGTGCCACTTAAGGGGAAAAAGCGTAGACAAAACAAGGAAGGGACTGAGGATGGGAAGTATCAAAATAGCTTTGCTAATGAAGTGCTGTGTTTGCTTCTCCTCAAGCATATCCCTGCTGAGCCAGCAGCCTTTCCTGAGCCTGGTACTCACTTGCCTTAAGGGTCAGGATGAGCAAAGGGAAGGGCTCCTGACATCCCTGCACAATCAAGTTACTCAGGTAAGACAAGAACCATGAGCACCCTTCATCAGGTGGGTGTGTGTCAGCAGTTTTATGTGTATTTAATGGTGTAAACCCAGGAAAATTACAGTGCTGTGTCAAAAGGAGCAGTCCCAGGAAGGGAAAATGGGGAGGTCCTGCTCCTTGTCTGAGTGTGAATACATCTTTTCTCCTAAATTTGTTACAGAGAAATTTAGTGAACTGGAGTCTGACTTCAGTTCTTTCTAGGAAAAACAATAACGATGTTAGTTCTGAGATCATGTCTTCCCAGTCCCTTCCTTGATCCTGGAAAGTTTTTTAAGTTTAAAACTGCCCTTCTTTAGGAAAACCTGCCACCCTTTCCAGCTTGCATAGATTAAGAGTTTTGCATATTGTAAAAAGCAACATTCCTGGTCCCAGACTGGCTGCAGCTCTCCTTGGGTCACTGGAGCTTCCTCAGCCTCTGCTCATCCCACCTTCCTCCTCCCACCCACCCCTGCCCCAGCAGCTCCCTCAGACTGAGCAGACCCAGTGCCAGAGCTGTGGGTCTTCCCTCCTTTCCCTGAGTTTCGTTTCCATCAGCTGCTGTGACAGTGAGAACTGGCACCACTGTTATTACCCCTACTGCCCCTCAGCTCAGGCCTGGGCTGTGACACAGCTCCACATCACAAGGAAATTCATTCCTCTGATGTTTTTTTCTCCCTGGTTTCTTCCACTTGGGTTTTCCTTTCGTTGTCTGGGTTGTCCCCTGATTTGCAGCTGGCCCAGGTTCCCTGAGTTTCTGGTCACTTCTCATCTGGAGGCCCCACCAGGTCCTGCTGAGAAGCTGCATCCAGTGTAAGAGATTATTAACTTACCAGTTGTGAAATAGTGTGTTTCAAGCAATATTACTAAGAAATGCATGACAAAGCTAATTGAGTTTTTTTTCTGCAACAGGAAGATGCAGTCACACAAATGACAGCAGATCATCAGATCTTTACAAATTGACTTCTTCTCATCAGTTTTCTTAGCCTGTTCTAAGCCCTAAATAGAGAGAAGGGTAAAGAGGTCAATAATATTTTGTAATTCCTTACAGCTAAAAAGCCACAAATACTTAGAGGGAGAACATTACAGGAAGAAAGCAAGCTTAGTCCAGTGCTTTTTCTTAGACCCTCAGTGCCTGGGGAGCAGAAGGGTACCAGGAGGATGTCAAAGCCAGGCAGGTGATGCACAAACCCTGCAGCTGTGTCTCAGCCTGGTGACAAAGCTCGTGCTTATCCTGGTGCTCTGAAGAGGTGCAGCAGCTGCTCAGGAGGTTGGGAGCTCCAGGGTGTGCAGCTCCCAGGGCTGGGCAGCTGCTTTACTGTGCCAGGAGCCAAAGGCCAGGGGCTGCTGGGGGCAGGACCCTGCACCTGAGTGCTGCTGTGCAGGTGGGGCACGTTTGGCACAGAGGACACTGCTCCTCCTGATCTCCTCCTCGGGGTTTGACACAGACACTGCTCCTCCTGATCTCCTCCTGAGGGTTTGACACAGAGGACACTGCTCCTCCAGATCTCCTCCTCGGGGCTGTGGTGTGCAGACCAACAAGCACTGTCCAAACAGCTCATTCGTGCTGAGGGCACGAAGCTTAGCTGGCACGTATGCCACTGTGCCCTTTTTGCCACATCCCTGCCTGAGTGGGATTTAGAGGTTCTCTGCTGGCCTGGTGTGGGGGCACCTCCATTTGGGAAAGCACTGGAGGATTTATTCTCACTCTTCCTCACCTGAGCTTCCCCGAGCTGGACACTGCAATTCCTGCTGACTCTTGGCAGTCTGAGCTGAGGAGCTGCCTCGGGGGCCTCTGTCATGAATCAGATCTCTGCTCCTCCTGGCAGTCAGAGTTCCCCAGGATAACACTTGTCCTTACTGCCAGGGAATTGTTCACAGCCCTGCTGGATATGCTGGGGGTCCTCATCAGTGTCAGGAGGGGCTGAGAGAAAAAAGCGCTTACATGAATATAGTGAAGAAATTAAAAATAAATGTCGTGTATGTAGTTTTCAGCATTTCCTTTGAATTGCTTTCTGTACTCATCTTTTAATTCTGTCATTCCTACAGTCTGGGAAGGCCTCTTGGAAAAAGAGGAGAGACTGAAATATTCCTGGTGATAACAAGGAGAAATAGAAGAAAATAAAAATACAGAAATGTGAGCATGGGAAGAGATTTCTAGGATTTTTCATATTCTATTAAAATTTGGAACCCTGCAAGATGCTTAGTTACTTTTACTCATGTTTGGGACACTAAACTTGTATAATGTACTTTCTGTGTTGCACTTAAAGAATGGATAAAAAGAAAACTTACATTCTTCAAACAAAGAGAAAAACCCAAAAACCTTGCAACGCCACTCGCTTAAATTTAGTAAAAGTACAGGGAAATGATTAATGCAGAAAGTGGATGTTCTCTAATAGTGAAAGTGGTGTGGTGCTGTGTCCTGTGCCCATTCCTGTCTGCCTGACAGGAGTGTCTGCCCCCCAGGAGGAGCTGGGGGAGCTCCCAGAGCATGGAGGAGCCCAGAGCTGCTGCCAGTGGCCAGCCCCCCCGGACAGGGTCACCCGGCAGCCCCCCCGGACAGGGTCACCTGGCAGCCCCCCTGGACAGGGTCACCTGGCAGCCCCTCATGGACAGGGTCACCTGGCAGCCCCCCCGGACAGGGTCACCCGGCAGCCCCCCCGGACAGGGTCACCTGGCAGCCCCTGTGTACAGGGTCACCTGGCAGCCCCTCATGGACAGGGTCACCCGGCAGCCCCCGGGGTCCCTCACGGCCACCAGGGGCCGGGGTCGCAGCCTCGGCTCCAGGGACGAGAGACGGGCGAGAGCAGAGAGCTTTGCCTTGGGCACCGACCTGGGGGCTGGGATGGGATGGGGCNTGCTGTGCCCTCAGTGCCCAGGACAGCCCCAGCACTGCCCCCACACAGCTGGGCACCCGTGGGCAGCGCTGCCAGCACCCAGGGATGCTCCCCTTGCCAAGTAACCCCTCTAAAAACAGCTGCAAGTGACAGTGTTGGTAAGAAAAACGTTCCTGTCTCCAGAAGAGCTAGAGAGGGACTTTGAACAAAGCCTGGAGGGACAGGACACAGGGACTGGCTTCCCACTGCCAAGGCAGGGATAGAGAGGACACTGGGAAAGCCCAGGGCTGGTTGCTCAGGGAAGCTCTGGATGCTCCATGCCTAGATACATTTTTAATGTGCATTTACTTAAAAGAGGAGGACAGAGCTTAGAGGTAGAGCTCTTCATTCTGCAGGCTGGGTAGGTGTGTTTTGGCCATACAGCACTTAGGCTTCCTCCCCTTATTTGATTGTGTGAACTTTCAGCAAGAGATACAAACTTTTATTCTCAGATAAGCAGTTTCTGATAGATACTCCTTTTCTGCCAAAATATCATCAGTGGCACTTGAGGTTTTTAGCATGTCTATAAGCAAATGCTACTATAAAAATACAATTGCTTTTCACAAGCCTTGCACAGAATTTAAAACCCCACTCGTGTGCATTTGGTGGGCACAGCCTGGGGGCCCCTCCTCAGCCCAGCTTCCTCTGCACCCCAGCCCCTCTGCCCAGGTGGGTCAGCTGGTGGCACAGCCCTTGTGGCCACGTCCTGTTTCTGTCCCCATTTGGACCATTCCTTTGCCAGCTGTGGGCTCTCAGAGGGCTCTGCTGCTCCCGGCTGTAGCTCTGTCTCTGCCGAGGTGTCTCTGGTTTCTCTGTGGGGGGATGAGCCAGAACAAGCTCCTGTGGTGGCAGTGGCAGAGAGCTGGTGGGGTTCAGCAAGGAGGGAGAGGAGAAAGGGAACATTGAAGGAGCAAAGGCCCTTTGGGTTGTTTCCTCTGAGATTCATACAAAGAGCCATGGTGGCTAATTTGCCATCTGCTAGATAAATCCACAGGCGCACAATTTTCAGCGTTTCTGATACGTGCTTTATCGCGTAGGATTGTCCTGTTTCTCCCAGTTAGTGAACTGGATTCACAGCGATTTTCTGGCTCCAGAGGGCAGCACTTTGTGATGCTCTGAGAAACGTTACTGTGACTTCTCCAAGCAGAGGCTTGAAAGTTCTGTTCCAGTTATAAATCTGAAATATTTGTTTCTGAAGCTCCAAATACAACTGATCAGTATTATTATGTGCAGGCAGCACAGGGTGTGAGGGTGGTACAGGGTGTGCAGGTGCTACAGGGTGTTTGGATACAGTTCAGGGTGTTTGGGCACAGATCAGGGTGTTTGTTTCCTTTATTTCCACAGTTTTTCCAAACATATTTAAGGCAGGTAATTAAACTAGGAAAAGTTTGCTATAGAAAAGTAGAGAAAATGCAGTCATTCTGAAATTGCAGCTTGTGAGTTTAAAAGCATTAACTTACATACTTTTCATCCATTTTTGGGTTTTTTAAAATAGCTCTTGCATCTTGAACACACTGCTGGGAGAGTGTCACTGCAAGGGGCACCTGCCTGGGGCAGACTCCTCTGCCAGCACCTGCACACGAACACAACACCTGTTGTCCCCAAACAACCCTGGTGTGCAGGTTAGTGCCTTTGACTAACCTCAGCAGCTACCACAGCCTGGTAGCCAGGAGATTACACAACACATTCTAAGTGAAGGATTTGGTTTCAGAAAGGGAAAAGATGCTGAAGTCTTGTAAAACACTGAAACTGCCTTCAGTAAGCACCAGGTTCTGCTGAGCAAAGCTGGGGCGGTTTCAGTAGCGCCCACGGAGTTATTAGGGTACAGAATTACTCCAGATTTATTCAGCATGTCAGGTTTCCAAAGAATCACTTAACTAAAAGCACTAGAAGCACATGCGTTTTCACTGGGTCTAATGAGAAAAGGAATTGTGGATTTAGGAGGCAGATCTGTAAAGCTGAGGGGCCAGAGATGGGTGGTGGTGCTGGATTTGGGGTGCTGATCCCGTGGTGCTCCGTGCCACAGCCACAGTGGGGCTGCCTGGAGCCTTCTCTGCAGGCTGAGCACCCTTTTCCAAGAACTGCACTGGACCAAACTGCTGAACTGAAAGGCACTTCTGATTTTGGCATAAAAGTTAATTTGTTCATTAAAATGTTCACTTCTTTGTTGGCAGAACAAGCATCACTTGAAATCATGTTTATCTGACTGTGATTTTCATATGCACTTTATAGAGTTCTTTGTTTAAAGTACCAATTCCTCTTGCTCTTATTGTGGTAAGAAGGTGCTGAGGTGGATTTATTGCTTGTATTAGAACTTCTTCAAGTTTATATGAAAAGCCACAATGTGATGTTAATAAACCTGCTGGAAGTAGCAGTGGTTGCTCTCTGTTCTCCTCCCGGGTGAGGGTCAGGGCACCTGTGGAGACAGGGGCTGAGCCTCCAGGTGCTCAGGGAACCTCTGAGCTGGTGAAGCCTGGCAGGAGAGGAGCCCACGTCCCACCTGATGCCACCAGTGCCAGATCCCACCCCAGCTTTCACACGTGGGCTGGAAGAGCCCCCACGTCCTTCCCACAGACCTGGAGCCAGCAGCCCTCAGGGCAGCCCTGGTGCAGTTGTTCCTGTTCCCCTCTCAGCTCCCAGCCAGGAATTCCCCATCCCGGGGCTGCTGTGAGGGTCTGCATCAGCAGCTGAGCTCAAAACCACAGGCAAGCCATCAACCAAAATCCCCACAAACAAACTGTCAGTATTTCTGTGCAAGCAGATCATAACTTTGCTTCTGTTGAGAGTTGAAAAAGCAGAACAAATTTATTACTATTTCATGACATTTAGGAGTTAGTCTATACAATTCCTTTTCAATGCATTCATTTTGCATGAGGAACTTTAAATGCTGGAGCATTTAAAATACTCTAGTAATACTTCTTTCCTGTTTTGTGCTAACTCAATTTGCTTCTTAAATCTACCTGGCTGCTCAATCGAGGAATCACAATTCTAAATTGAGAATCAAAGTGATGTGATTTTTAATCTACTGAGAAGTCTTTAAAAAATGCTTTTGTGACAATAAAAAAGCAATGCCAAGCTGGAGTGGTTCTACACCCAGTCTGTATGCATTGGCCTGACCGTGCTGAGCAGAGCTTCCTCTCTTGTTCCAAACTGAGCTGTTCTGTGTCATCCACAGCTCTGCAGAAAAGACTGGGGCAACCACAGCTGTGCTATTAAAAACACTTCACTACTTGTTACATCATTGAATATTTATTTTAAACCCATACTAAATATAAAAACACATTAAGAAGGTAATCTGCATCCCAGTAAACCTGCTCTTGTGTTCCCAGGTGTCCTTGGCCTCTGTGGTCCGTGCTGGTACAGTCACACGAGGTGAGCAGTGCTGAGCTGGTGCTCAGCTGTGTCTGTACCAGAGCTCCCTGGGCTCCTTCCAGAAAGGTACCGTGTTTGATAGGCAATGTTTGCTTTTACTTTGCAGAGCAGAAGTGCCTTGATTTTGCTTTCCCTTAAGTGCCCTGCCCATGGAGAGAACCAATGCTAGTGGAAAATGCTGGCGCTGCTCTCGCCCTCCTGCCCCCTTGGGCCCGGTGGCGGCAGGCTGGCTGCTGTGCGGTGCTCAGGCACTGCCCTGCTTGCAGCTGCCCTGGACCGAAGCCCTGGCAGGGTGACCCCGGCCCGGCTGCAGCCCGTGCCCGCCGTCCCTGCCGCGCTCTGCTCACACGATGTGGATGTAGGTGGCCGCGGTGTCGGTGCCCAGCGGGTTCCTCGCCGTGCACTTGTAGGGGCCGGACTGGGCGGGCCGGGGGCTCTGCAGGAGCAGAGTGCCCGTGGCGTGCAGCAGCTCGCCCCCAGAGCCCCTGGGCTGGGCTGCGGAGAGCACGGAGCGGTCGGGTAACTCCCAGGTAACTTCTGGCTTGGGGATGCCCAGCACTACGCAGTGGAGCTGAACCGCTGCCCCTGGCATGGTGTGGATGGCTGGGGGGGGTCTGCCCGTGATCCGGGGGGCGTAGGCTGCCACGGTGACCGCAATGGTGAGGGAGGAGTCCCCAGCATCGTTGCGGGCCCTGCACACGTAATTGCCCGCGTCGTGTGCCGAGGCTGCCCGGATGACCAGGGAGCCGTTCTCCAGCAGCAGGAACCTCCCGCTGACCTGCGGCCGCTCCAGCACACGGCCCCCTGGCAGCGTCCACGCCAGCCGGGGCCTGGGGCTGCCCTCGGCCGGGCAGTGAAGCGACAGCGGCTCCCCGCTGACGCCCGTCACCGGCCCTGCGGGGCGGCTGAGGATGCTGGGCTTCTGGGCCACCTCCAGCACCATCAGCTTCTCTATGTAGCCCACCTGGTTGCGGGCAGCGCAGCGGTAGCGCCCGGCGTGGTGTCTCTGGGGATCATGGATGGTCAGGGTCCCATTGCTGCCCGTGAAAAACTGGGAGGTGCTGATGCTGCTGGAAAACCACGTGCCATTGGGCAGCATCCAGCTTATATCCGGGGGAGGGTTTCCATCCACAGAGCAGTTGAGGGTGACAGTTTTCCCGGGTTTTGCTATTATTCTTTCATTGAAAGGGTTTTTGAACATTGGTCTCCGTAGCATTTCTGTGACTTCCAGCTGCACCACCAGCACGGTCTCTCCCCCATCATTACGTGCCACACAGATAAAATCTGCTGTGTCCGAGGGCCTGATGTTCCGAATCTCAAGTGTCCCGTTTCTGTGCACCACAATCCTGCTCCCATAATATGGGGCCGTGAGGAAAATGTTATCAGGCATGATCCACATAACCTGAGGGGGAGGTGTGCCTTCTGCCCGGCAGTCGATGTGTTTCTTCGAGTGCCTCACTGCTGTCACCTTCATGATCGTTTTGTTCCTGTGCAAGCCATTTATGATGGGGGGTTTAGCAGCCACATCCAGCTTATAGAGCTTGGTGTCATCCCCGCCGGGGTTCCGAGCCACACACGTGTACTGCCCAGCATCCAGCAGGCTGGCACGGCTGATGGAGAGCGAGCCGTTGGCGTGCAGGGAGTGCCTGCCTGTGGACGAGGAGATCATCTCGCTGGAAGGCAGCAACCAGAATATCTGTGCCCTGGGTTCTCCAGCAGCTTCACAGTCCAGCAGGGCTGTGTCTCCAGCGGTCACTGTAATGTGTGTCTTGTAATTGTGCTTTATTTCAGGGGCTGCCACAACGACCGTGACGTGGATCTTCATCTCATCCCTCCCCAGGGTGTTTTGGGCGTAGCAGGTGTAATCTCCTCCCTCTGCCACCCCAGCTTTGTTGAGGTACAGAGTCCCATTGTCGAAGAGGAAGAACCTGCGGGCCCTGTGCCCGCTGTCATCCGCCAGCATCGCGTTGTTCACCAGCGTCCCGTCCGGCAGGCCCCAGGATATTTCTGGTGTGGGCGACCCTGAGGCCTTGCAGTCCACTCTGAAATCCTTCCCATACGGCACCAGTTTCTTGAACTGCTGTTTGTGGTCAATCTTGGCTGGTTTCATTGTGATGCTGACTTTCATCAGTATCAGATCATCCCCAATTCTGTTCCTTGCGACGCACAGGTAATCACCTGCATCCTTTTCTGTAACTGCCTCGATAGCCAAGGATCCATTGGGGTAGACATGGATCCGACTTCCCATTCTGTTGTGTGAGAGAGAGGAGAAGAATTATGGAAACAAGTGCTGGGGGTGAATACTGAGCCTGGAAGGGACTGAAGGTGTTAACAGCATGACAGAACACAGTAGCCCTTTCCACAGGCACCTTGCCCACGCTGCCTGCCCACCCGGCGTGTCCCACCCTGCTGTCAGTTCTGGTGCTCTGTGGATGTGAGTGGTGCTGCCGCTGCTGGGAGCACCCTGAGTTGGGGCTGTCTCTCCTCAGGTGGGGGTGAGGTGCTACTGTGGGAGGAGGTGTGGGGAGACCCCCAAAGGTTGATGTGGCAGAGATGAAAGAAACCCCTTCCTCCTGAGCCCTGCTTCACAAATCTGTTACAAGTAACTTGCCCTCCTCTACACTGATAGCAGTCAGCCAGAGCATGTGATAGAGTTACCTTAATTCAGACATGACTTGTACCTGTTTTGAGACCTCACCCACTTAGGGCAATTGATGTGATCTGTTACTAGGTCTGTTATTAGATATAGATACCGTTAGAACAGATGTTTCACCACTGTTACATGCTTAAAAATTGGTTTAGTTCACAGTGTTTCAGTGCTGTAATAGCATCATATGTGAGCACCAGAGGAGACAGTGTTTGAAGCTCCAAAGAGGTGGAGGAAAAGGGTCATACCTGTGCCACTGGTCCACCACAGCCCTGGAGGGCAGCCTCCAGATTATCCTGGGCTTGGGCTCCCCGCTTGCCGTGCAGTTCAGAAGCAGCCTCTCCCCGAAGTTGAGCCGGGTCAGTTGTGGGGAGGCGGTGACTATTTTTGGGAGTGTCTCCGTGCGCTCCACCTCCAGGCTGACCACCCTCCTGTCCGAGCCCGTGGAGCTGGTGGCTATGCACTCGTAGCTGCCGCTGTCGGTCGGGGCCACGCTGCCCAGGCGGAGGGTGCCGTTGGCGAACAGGAGCAGCCCCGAGTGCCCCGGCGGCAGGGGCGTCACCGCCGTGCCCGGAGGCAGGGGTTTCACCGCCGTGCCGTCGGGCAGCACCCAGTGCACCGTGGGCTGGGGGTTCCCTTGCACTGTGCAAGGCAGTTCCAGGCT
>VXBS01005988.1:9813-115970 GCA_013400255.1 Sitta europaea
CGGGTCTTCCCCGCACTACCACCAGTCGGTGGGAAATGGGGCGGCGGGGTGTGCGTGCGTGTGTGTATGAGGGAGTGTCTGTGTGTGTGTGGGGGGTGTGTGTGTATGAGGGTGTGTGTGTTGGGGGGGTGTGCTTGCGTATGTGTGTATGAGGGTGTGTGTGCGTGTGGGTGTGAGGGGGTGCGTGTGTAGGAGGGGTGTGTGTGTGTGTGTNTGCAGAATACATTCCCCCATATTTACCAGAAACTGAACATCATCTTTCCTCAGCTTAGCTGTAACCAAAAGTTCTGCTGGGGAGGTAGTCCCTTCATTCCCTGCCAATTCCCATTCACTGCTAATTCATGTACGGGGGATGTCCTTTCTGTCTGCATTAGGTACTTGTTCTTCCAGTCTCTCTTTTTCTTGCAAATATCACATTTTTCTTTCTCTAGAGGAGGAGTTCTTCTTTTCAACACATTAGATGACTTTCTGTGATCACCCCTTATTCTGCTGGCATCTATCTCTGTCTGTTGAATCTCTATTTTGATATACCTTTCAGGCTGTATTCAACAGTTTACCTACATCATGCATCTCATCCCTCTTTTGCAGCTTTTTCTTTTGGTTATCTGCAGACTGGCCTACAAATAAGTAACCTAAGTGTGTCTGCTCTGCAGGTGCTTTGAGGTCCAGATTTGTCTATCTCCATGCAGCCTCTTTAAGCCTATTCAAGAAGTCTGTAGGGGTTTCATTTCTGGTTTTCTGTGCCTTCATATAATTTGGACCAATTCACTGCTTTAGGGATGGCATGTTCTAGGCCAAGTACTATCCAGTTCTGGAGAGTTTTAGCTTTGCCATTTGTTCTGTCCCATTAGGGTCCCACCCTGGGTCAGTTAAAGGGAAAAATATCCTTATCCGGCCCTTGAAGATTTCCAGCTATAATTATAGTCTCTATAGGAGATATAGCAGTCTGATTAACCATCTATTTTTCTGTTTCATCCAGTAATGTGTCTAGCATTACATTTAGATCACTCCAGTCTGGGTTTTGTACCTTTATAGCCCTATTAACAAGATTAGCTACCTTCTCTGGATTGTCTCTACGTGGTCCAACTGACGCTTTCCACTGCTGCAGTTCTACGAGGGAAAACGGTGATTTTATGTAAATGACATCTTGATTCCCAACAGCTTGGCTTAAAGGTGCTTATAGGGCAGGTTCCTCCCTTTCTGACTCCGTTTTAGATGTGGTACGTTTTGCTACTGGTTCGGGTGCTTCTGTGGCCTCTCAGGTTGCTATTCCCCTTTTCCTTCTCACTACAGTGGCTTTAGCAGGTTCATCCTCGGTGTCATCTTCTAAGTAGCTGCCTGTATGGAAACCACTGTGCTTACTTTTAATCGGGGCTGTTCGCGCNGCTGCTTCTCCCTTCTCCTGCAGAGCGGCCGCCACCACATCGGTCATGTTGAACTTAGCAACACAGACCGGGTTAGCAAGAGGCTTCTTGTCTTTACTCTTTAAACCATCACAAAACAGCCTTTTTCAGGTTCATATGTCTCTGATCTAAGAATGTTGCAAATTACTCTGCGTATATTAGTTCTTGCCATCTTCTCTGGATCCGAGAAAATGATAATAAATTTAAAGTAGGAAAAAGGGAGACAACGAATTACAAGAAGAGACAAAAGGAGAGAAAATATTTTCTGTACATCTGACAGTAAAAAAAATAACAATCTTTTGAGAACAAAAGCCAGTGGCAGATAAAAGGGGGAAAAAAAAATCTATTTCCACTGAACAAGTCCTGCTTTGCATTCAGTCTCTGTTACATGGACTTTGTTACGTGGAGCTCCCATATCTACGAAAAGGTGTGCTAATCTATGGAATAGAGGGCATGGCTAGATTTTGCAGAGAGAAAAGAACTGAATCTATTGCCCTATGTCCAACACAAGATTTCTAAAACAAGGAATATTCGGCACTTTTTTCCTACTTAGTCCATAAAGTATTTTCTACTTCCATCTTGGCCAAGTTTCCTCTTTCCGGCTTTTTGAAGCTTATTTCCTTACCATTGCTTCAGTCTCCAGTGCCCACTCTATGTTGCAAGAGGTTTTGTACAATTGATGATTAACAGAAAAACTTCTGTTTTCACACCAAGTTTCATATCTTTTTGGATCTCTTGGTGTGAAAACAGTGGCTCTTTTCTTTTTAACTTGGTGTGCCTTTGAGTCGTCCTGAAGTAGACACTGAGATTCTGTAATTTGTCACATTTATTGTGTGTTGAAGGGTCAAGTCCTGTTACAGTATAATGCAAATAAGGAGCACTGGGTGCTTGTGATTATGCAACTATGAGCTTCCAATAAAAATATGATAAAACTATCTAATAATGACAGAATGAAATAACTATGTCCTCCATGCTTTAAGAAGATTTACGGGCTCTTCCAATACAGCTTTGCTTGATGAACCTTGCAACAAAGCACCCTAGCAACAAAGAACCCTCTCAGGCTTCTGGATAAAAGCTATATAGAGCTGCCCTGTCAGCGGCTCTTAAAACCTGTCAAATAGTTCTGGAAATTTTGGTTTTGTCCTTTTCTGGGCTTAGCATTCAATCCCACTGGCATTCTGCAGAACAGAAGAAAATAATTTCTAGCTATTTAGTTTTGGAATCAGACAGCTATTTAGTCTTGGAAGGAGGCTTTAAAAGGCTAGATAGGGCAGTTAAAAAAAAAGGACAAAATGTGAAGTCATTCCTTTAACGCATCCTTACTAGGCAGTAAGCAATATTGTGGAAGAACACCAACCAAGTAGGATACCTTCCAGACATCCTCATAAAGTCAAGAGAAAACTGAAATATACTGCCCTCCCACTAACAGGGTAGAGTGCACAGCCCCTTTTTCATTTCCTGGTACCTCTAATAAAGCTAACATTGGTTGTGGTATTAGACTGAGAAATGCTTGTAATGTTGAATCAGATTTAAAAATTAAATTAGTATACATAAAAAAAAAAAAAAAATCAGAAGAGCATGTGGCCTGAAAAGATACAGGAGGAAAGCAGTGAGAACAAAAAGCGCTTCAACAGATTCAGCAAAATGATGACTGGCGAAGAAGACATCATTTGCCAAAATGACAGAATTGGGTCTGTTTGGGACTGTTGTCTACAGAGATATCTGATATCTCACCAAATTACTTTATGCATTTGAAGCTCTAGAACAGTAAAGGGAACTGCCTTTGACTACAAAAGAAAGTAGTGATTATAGTTGCAAATGCAATATATAGGATATATTACAAAAGAAATGAGATCTCTAGCCAAAGAGAAAACATGAAAAATTTTGTGGCATCTGGGGTCTTCTCACTGTTAACTGGGCCCTGCAGAGGCTCTGGATGATGGTTGGTTCTGCAGGACTGTGCCCTTTGTCAGGCAGAAGGGCAGTGCCCCTTCACAGCTCATTGTTTGGGGCTGCAGCTGTTTCCCACCAGCCAGGGCACAGCCTGCAGCTCACACTGCCAGCTACCTGCACTACGTGCACACACAGAGCACTTTTGACACTTCCTCAGCAATCAGCCCTTTTGGAAGGTGTACCAAAAGCTCTGTGCCATGTGTACCAAAATTCAGTGTAGTAAAAAACCCCAACTCAACCCAACCCAACTCAACCCAACCCAAAAAAATACCAAACAAAAAATACCCAAACAAAACCACACCCCCAAACTAACAAAACCGAAAGCAAGAAAGCAACCAAAAGACCCGATCCCCCAAAACCCCCACCCAAACCAAAATCAAACTAAACCAAACCAAAAAATTTAGAGTTACAGATAGAATGCAAATCTAGAGCACTGAATCAAATGCTGAGAAAAGGGACACTTAGGGTTTTTTTTGTTGTTTTAAGGAAACCAAGTTTGGTAGGGAGCAACTTAAGCAGTTTCTCAGCAAGGTTTTGAATTCCAGTTTTGGAGATATCTGTGTAACTAAATAGCATGAACAAGAAACCTTTAAAAGTAAAGATTATTGAAAATATTTTATTTTGCTTGAGTTTAGTCTGTGACACCAAGAGGTATGACAAGCACAGGAAATATTTTGTCATGCAGTCACAGAAACATTGGTTTTGCCTTTTCACTGATAATGGTTTCCTGTGTTTCTTGCTTTTACATTCTATTCCCCAAATGTCACAGTGTAACAATTCTTACAGATGGTGATCTCAGGTTTACTGAAATAAGTCTTGTTCTGGTACACTTGATAGCACTTAAGGTGCTTCAGTTGCTTCTGATGTCAAAGACAACGAGTAACATTGCATCTGGATAAACAGTGTCTTCTGCATGTTCTAGTGCCTGTCTGTTTTCTCTGGGAAGCTCTCTGGAGTTCACTCACCTTTAGAGTTTAAAACCTGCTGCCTACCCACAGACTAGAAACATAATTTTTTTAATAACCAAATTGCTTTTCGTCATCAACCTACAGTAATAATTTTTCATAATTAGCTGGAGTCCCTATCCATGAATGAACCACAAGTTCTAGGAGCAGCATCTGGACTCCATTTTGAGTTATTTTTAGTTTACGGCCTTAAATGTCACACCGTGTAATGCACTGTACTGAATGTTAATGAAAACTGTGTGATCTTGTGCATGTAAACTAACCTAGCAACCTAATAGGAAACACAGCTCTGAAATACGAGTTTGTTACCCTGTTGGACGGCTCAGGAGAGCCGCTGTGGCTCCCGCTGTGTATCAAAACGTTTCCCTACCTGTGCAGCTATTTACACGCATGCTTTGCTGACGGAAAGCTGAAGCAGTGCCTGCTTTCCTCTAGCACTGCGCTGTTGGCTGTTGGTTTGTTTTATGGGGGTGGTCGTGTTGTGGTTTAGGTTTTTTCTTGGTGTTTAGGTTTTTTTTTTGGGGGGGTGTGTGTGTTTTTGGGTTTTTTTGGTGGGTTTTTTTCCCCCTTTTTTCCTTGTTTTCCTCCGGGAAAGGGAAGNGAGGCCGTCAGGCCGGGGGTGGCCGGCTAATGCCCGCTCCCGCCCGTCTGTCGCTAGCCCGCGGGGTGGAGGCGCACAGCGCAGCTCCCTCAGATCGCTCAGTGGTGTGCGGTCTGAAGCGGTTCCCTGAGTCGGTGTCGGTCTTGAGTGGCTGCTGCATAAAAGCTTCGCTATTTTCACGCCGGAGCTAACCGGAGCAGTCTGTAGCTGGGTGCTGTGTTACATTCCCAAACACAGCTGTGCAGCAAGTCCGGTAAAGCGTGCCCGGCCCCGGCAGATCCCGAGGCAGCGCTTCGCAAGGCGCGCCCACCCGCAGTGAGCGCGGCCCGACCGCCCCGTGTGCCTGTGGGTCGGCATGAGGCTGTGGCTACTGCAGACAGTGCTCTTGCGTGCCGTCTGTTTGGCCACCCCGTACATTTAACCAGCTGGTTATCTTAATCGCTACAAACTCATAACTTCCTGAAAACTCCTAGCATGGAATTGGATTTTTCAGTTTTCCTGAGTGCTGTTTATTTCTTGTAATTTGTCGCCGGCTAGTGTGATGTCTTCTTGGATTTGTATTGAATAAATAATTATCATCTGCATACATTCTCAGATCCAGTCAGGGTAGTCTAAGGTGGTATCAGATTGGTGGTATCAGTACTTTCAGTGCAGAAGAGTTCAAGTTTATATAGTTTTCCATTTGGAAAGCATTGTGGGTTTGATTAGTTTGTCCGTTTTTCTGTATTCCTACAAGTGTGTTAAACTTCAGCGGTAAGACCAGGAGTTCCTTTCTTCAGGCTAGAGGTGTAGTGTTAAGGTGTTGCAGTGAAAGCCCCCATGAAAAGAGTATTGCTTACGCTGCGAAGGAAAAAGGCTGGTATTTTGCACATTGATACATCACCAGAAGCCATTGGTGCCTTAAAACTGATGGTCGTTTTCTGAACACAAAGTGTTGGATTATAATTCAGTAATTTCTGATCCTGTGGCCACAGTGTGGTCATTAAGTGCTTGTAAATCAGAACTAAAAAAAAGTGAAAGGGTGTGGAGGAGCTGTATTATTGTCTTATTAACTGAATTATATCTTATTATAATTACATTTCCAGTCATTTAGATGCCAACAATATATTTTTCTAAATTATGTTTTTATAAATGATTGTCCTCACATGCTCTTATCTGTCCAGTAATTTGTCTTAATTTGACATACAGAATATTTGAGAAGATTGGTTAAAGCTTTACACAAAGTTTAAAGCTTTGTCACAGCTTAGTCTGTGACAAACAAGAAGAAAAATTTGCAGTGTGAACAATGTTTGATATCCTGTGTGGCATACTTAATGCCATCTTGAGTATAAATAAATAAATAAATTTGTCTTTAAATATACTGACACATCCCTGAGACAGTAGAATTACTTAACCCTTAATAGCTATGTCATAACAGTATTTAGAGATTCTGCTTGGAAGTTAGTAATGGTTTTCTTTGTGGGTATTAAAGTGTATCAAAACCTTATGCCTGAAAAATGCAGACTGAATTTTTCTGGGGTATGTATATCTGGTATGCAATAGCAAAAATATTTAGGGAATCAAATTTTATTATGTAGGATGAGACTTCTAACTGAAGTAGCAGAGCAGCCCACGACTAGTTCTGTATGTTTCCCTTGATGGTGGGTCAGGGAGTGTCCAAGGCTTTTGAGCAGACCTTGGTGCTAAAAAGTTAAATCTTCAGATGAAAACAAGATCTCTGCAACAGTCAGTGTGTAAAGATCAGGGTTTTTGTGTTCTTGATATGTCTGTTAGTGTGGGGAGAATAAAAATGCAGGTTAGTTGGTTTTTGGTGTTTGGTTTGTTTTTCCCCAGCCCTTTACTCATTCAACTTTACTTGGCACTGGTAGTGAGCATCATAATACCTAAGGTTTTTAGCTACACATTAAAGATGTGTAAATGCTATACAATATTAAGGAACATTTCCATGTTTTGGATATGTGTGTTGAATTGGCACTGTGATGCAAGATAGTTATATATCGAAGAAAGTTTATATCTTTTTTCCCCTTTCATATTTTAGAGAGAAATTTATCACAAAAAAGCAATGATTGAGTCAGTCAAATTAAGAAGACGGTGCATGCAGGATTTCTACTCACATTATGAACATCTTTGTGAACTTCAAGGCTCTGTCCCACTGAAAGCTGTGAAGACTAATGTGACTCATGATGCTGTTGATCTAATTGTAGATCACATCAAAGCTACTGATTGGGCACCTCTTCTGAATGCTCTCAGGCATAATAAGACTCTGGCTTCTATTGGAATAAGAAGTTTACATCAACATGGTCTCGAAGAATCAGGTCGGTATAAAAGATAAGTATGTTCGTGTATGCATGTTAGAATTTGTTGTGTAAAACTTGTGTGATTGAATACATGGGGGGAGGAATTGCTATGCCTAAGGAGTTACTTTAATTTAAGAAAGTACACTAAAAAAAGAAGATGTGATTATAATTGCTTTTAAACCAATAGGGACTGGATTTTACTGATTTTTTTTTTCTAGGTGTTGAAAGATACAAAACGTATTTTAGAAGGAGAATTCCAGCAACTCTGTCAAAAGACTTCACTGGCCAACTATGCAAAGCTGTGAAAGGCTGTCTCAGTATATCAGATGTACTAAAAAATTTAGAACTGCAGGGTTTGTTTCTGAGGGAAAGAGACCTAACACTTTTAACAAAGGTGAGAATGTTATAGTATACAAATAAATAGAAAATAAGCCCAGAACCAAGAATAGTAGCAACTAATTTTTGTAAGTATTTGTTGCAGAAAAATATATTTCTCTTCTCAGATACCTTTGTGTAGTCTTTCTGTACATATATAGAGTTATTCTGCTGAGACATTTAGTATAATCTAGTCTTAACTGAATGTCTCAGAATCACAGGTCTTACTAGAAAGATCGTAGCATCATCTCTGCCCTGTGCTTGAGGCATATGACATACATTAATGACTGAAACCACTGCGCATGTATGTGATAGAAGGGAAGTTGTGGGACACCAAGGAGATAAAAACTGGTCTTCAGATGTGTTACTGAAAAGCTCTAGTGTGCTCATTAATGGCTTCTAGGAAGGGAGGTTGCTGCTGGTTGCCCACAGGCAAGCTTCCTCTGTGCTAAAGAAATGAACCTTCTTAAACTGAAATTGAAGGTTTGCTTATTTTGACCTTTATTTGAATCCCCTAGAGCTTCTTGTAAGGAACAGAGTTTGAGCAGTTTGGGTGACTTGGCTTTTTTGTTGGTGTTTTTTTTGTTTGTTTGTTTGTTTTGTTGGGTTTTTTTTGGTTTTTTTTTTTGTTTTCAGGCCAGATAATAGCATTGTTTGTTTTATTCTTAAGGGCTTGGCCGCAGCTTCATCTCTGGAGAGTGTCTCTTTAGCCCACTGTCCAATTGGAGATGGAGGGTTGGAAAGTAAGTTCAGAATTAAAACTTTTAAATGTACTTTTCTCTTTTTAAGTTTCCAAATAGGTAAGCAAACTTTTCAGCATTTCCATTCTTGTTTCAGATTTGTCTATGGAGATTAAAAGAACAATCTTCACTTTATTCTGCGTAACTGAGTAACATTTAAAGACTTGAATTTCTTCACTTCAGCTAGTAAATAACTATCCATCTTTATCGTGATGTTTATACTTTTATTTAAAACAATATTTGTATTTCTTTACTCTTTCCTGATTTAAGTTTCTATAAGTAAACGGAAATCAAGAATGTTCTAGCTTGTTCAAATATTCTTTGCTGGACATTTGCACTAGAAATGTATGAACTTAGAAGACATTAAGTGTATTTAAAATATATCTCAGTACTAGTTCATTGTCAAAGCTTTTGGCTGTTAAAGCTGCCTCTTAATAGGCCACTGAAAAAGTGTGTTCTAATACAGGAATGCTGTGTGTAGATAACATGCATGCTTTTGTTTTCTTCAGCAATCTGTCAGAGTATAAAGAATACAGCTACTATCAGATTTGTGAACTTCACGGCATGTAGCCTCACTTGGCGAGGGGCAGAACATATAGCAAATGTATTAAAGGTAATTTAATCAACTTTCTTAGAATGGAATGTTTGTAAGAACTTAATAAATTTAAATTTTTACTTTTGCTTTAAAGCCTAAATTCCATTAAGGCACTTAATAAGGAGCTTGTGTGAATATCAAAATTAAGTGTGCCTTCCTATGAAAGCAGTATCTTTGTATGACAAAAGTAGCTTAGTTTACTAGTGTGGGATTTAAATTTGCTATTTCTTAGAAAAACCAATAAATAATAGAATAAAGTATTTTTCAATTTGCCTTTGAACGCGTCTGTCAAAACAAGGTGATAAAATACTTTGTAGCCAAGTTTAGTAATTTGCATTGCAAACTGGGCAGTCACAACACATATGATTTACCAGTAAGGTTTAAAAATAAGTTATTTTTCTTGAACAGAGGAATGAATGGTCCACTGACACCAGTATATATTTCTTATATCAGCGTGGCTTGCCATTGCCATCAGCTGTGGCTTTGCCGTTGCATTTGGTAACGGTTTCTTTGTTTGCAAAGCACCAGGCAGTAAGAAGACATGGTGAAGCTTGGGCCGAAAGCCTACGTTACAGGAGACCTGACCTTGAGCATATGACAGGTTTGAGGCGAATTACTTTGAACTGCAACATGCTTGTTGGAGATAGAGGAGCAAGTACCTTTGCAGACTGTCTTGGAGAGGACCTTTGGCTAAAAGGTATTACTAAGTCTTTTACTAATGAACAGAAGATTAATTCAGGAGTTTCCTTGTATAGTAACTATAGACAGATTGATGTATAGATGTATTGAGATATTCCATATAACATAGAACTTTGCCTACAACAGCAAATTCTTCATATACTTCATATCTCGTTATTACTAGTTGCTGTAAAAATTTCTGCAACATCTCTGTATCTCTACTACTGTATTTTCTACTGTCTCTGTCTCACTACTGCATCTCTTAAAATACCATAGTGGCAGGCAGAAGACTTAAAATTGTCACTTATAACAGTTGCAGCCAGAGGAGTAACTCATTATGTAGCTTGGGAAGAGTACTCTTTTTTTCCCTAAAGAAAGCTGTCTTCATCTTTTGAAGTATCTGAGTACTATTGTGTTCTCTTGTATTGTCCTTCAGTATGTTTTAGAATAGATTTGTTCTATGGTATATCTCTTACTGTATCTAGTAATTATACAAAACTACTAATGGTCCTGGTGTAAATCACAGCATTTTGTGTGTGGAATAAAATACTTGTTTTATAGTTTCGTTTTATAGTTCAAGGCAGATCTGCAGATAATGTCCGTACTGATGGAAGAGCATCAGGTTAGAAAATACTTAAACAAACTGGACAAATAGCAGTCCATAGGCCCTCATGAGATGCAGTCACAAGTGCTGAGGGAGTTGGCTGATGTAATTTTGAGGCAACTCTCAGTAGTCTTTGAAAGAACATGGTGCGTGGGAGGGGGTGCATGAGGACTGGAGGAGAATAGCTAATGCCATGCCTGTTTGCAAGAAGTCTGGGAAGTCAGGAAACTACAGACCAGTCAGTCTTATTTGGGCCCCTGGAAAGGCAGGATATGCTGCCATCCAGAGGGACCTCAGCAGGCTGAAGAAATGAGTTGATGGGGACTTCATGGAGTTTAAGGAAAGGATGTACAAAGTCCTGCATGTGGACAGGAATAATCCTGTGCACTAGAACATGCTGGAGCTGTGTGGCTGGAAAGCTGCTTTGCAGGAAGGGTGCTGCAGATCTTGGTGGACAGCATGCTGTCCATGAAACACTGAAGTGCCTTTGTGACAAAGAGGTCCAGTGGTGTCCGGGGTGCATTAGGCACAGACTTTGTGAGCAGGTTGAGGGAGGTGATTATTCTTCTTTACTGAGCACAAGTGAGGCCATGAAATCTGCAGTATACTAGAGAACTGGAGCTATCTGGAGATACCGGAGAGAGCCCAGTGAAGTGCCACTAAGATGAAGGAACTAAAAAGCTCTGATTTCAGAAAAGGCTGAGGAAGCTGGGACTCTAGCTTGGAGAAGAGAAGGCTCAGAGTAGGATCAAGGTGTACAAATATCTGAAGTGAGGATATAAAGGAGATGGAGACAGACTCTTGCTGTTGCCTGGGGACAAGGCAAGATGGAGTGGGTAGAGATGAAACTCCACTGAAGGTTTAAATGATTAAACCCTCTTGCTTTGATGATGACTGAACACTTGCACAGATTGTCCACATTGGTCGTAGAGTGGTTCATGTTCCTTTGCAGATGTTAACAGTTATTTCTTAATTTTGAAAAGTTCTAGTTGTCTTCTTTGAAAGTAATGCTCCTGTTTTTACATGACTGTTATCGTCATGTCCTCATTTCTCCTGATTTGCATTCCATGAAATGAAGGTTTTCTGCAGAATTAATTTTTTTAGATATCAATTATTAAATTATATTACTAACTACGTTTCTACTACCTCCACTGACTTTTTTTTTTCCTCCTTAAACATTTTAGCGCTTGATTTGCAGCAGTGTGGAATATCCAATGAAGGAGCCAGGTCATTATTAGATGCTCTTCAAACTAATACAACATTAGTGGTACTTGACATAAGAAAAAATCCATTAATTGGTATGTATCTCTGTCTGCATTTTTCCTCTTAGTGTGGTTATTGAGTTTATTTTTCTTCTCCAGTAACTATATGGGGAAAGGTAAACTGCTTTTAAGAAAAAAAGAACACGCCACAATAATTTGCTAAACATTTTTAAAAAAACAAACAGGATAGCTAATGTGTACTTATTATTCAATAATCTGTTTTGTTCACATAAAGAGTTGTCTCATGCAGAAAATTTTTAATAAGGTTTTTTAATTCATTCTAGGTCATGCTCTGATGAAAAGCATTATTGAAAGAGTTCTTAAGAATGGAAACAGTGCTGATTCAGAGGTATGTTTTACACATTTTGGAATTAGTTTGGGATTTGCTTTGTAACTTCCATTGCATGTATTTTTTTTAAAGGGTGGCTTTTTTCAAAATAAGTCTAATACAACTATTCTAGTTCTAAACAGAAGTTTGACTCAGCACAAATAAAAACCACTATCTAGGGGAAAACCTAAAACCACTACTGTGAACATTTATTCCGTTGGTCTTTCTGTATGATTTCTTAGGGAATTAAAACTGTCATATGTAATAAAATCTGGATATACATTTAATGAAAAGAAAAATGGAAATGTCTGTGTATTTAGACATTACCAAAGAATGTTAACTAAGTATTGCTCTGCTGGAGGGGTTTCTACTACATGTGTCTTTGTCAACATGGTAATAATAACTTCTAATTAAAAAGCAGAGGAAACTGCAGTTTAAAATTTAGCACTTAATTTATTTTAAAACTTATTTCTTGTCTCTAACTTCTGTAACTAAAAAAAAATTTTAAGTTGCTCAAGACTGTCCATTCTAATGCAAACTATCTATGAAAACAGAGTTCAGTTTAAGTACAATACCATCTTTATCTAACCGTCCACACAGAGTTCACAGTAATGTGCATAAACTAAATATCTAGACCATTTATGGTTAGGTATACTGTTGAAATATACAGAAATCTGATTCAGTTTTCAAAGGAATATCTGGAATCCCAGTTCTTGTGTTGGAATCTTAGACAGAGCTGTAGATGTGTGGGGACTGTCTAATAAACTGAAAATTTGTGTGTAGAATTTCTGGGACATTAATACTGTTCCCCACTTCAGTATCTAGAAGACCTTTTTTGAGAAGTTGAGGTTGGTTGTGAAGAAGTTCTCTTTCTGCTTGGCAAATGCAATCAAAACTTGCAAAATGTCACAGGGATCACGTGTAAATAACATCTGCCTGGAAATGCTAAAGATAATTGGAGAGTTAAACCATGGAAAGAAGCAATTCTGGGAAATCTCCTGTATGCTAAAAGATTACTTGACTCAAGACATTCATTTTGTATTCAGCCTGTTAGTGTGGTATCTTAAGTTTAATTGACAGTGCTAGTAATTCTTCATTAACAACATGGATGAAGAAATACTGAACACCGGCTTGCTAATCTGCCAGTCACAGCTGTCTTTCCTTCCATCCTGCTTTATGTAAAAAGTGGTGGTTTGTTTTTCAGTAGCATGTAGTTGATTCCCTACTGGGCTGTTTTTTTAGGTTTGCAAGAAGAATTATCCTCCGCTAATTGGTGCCTTTGCTAAAACAAAAGCTATATATTTCAGCAGCACTGTGTAGCAATCTAGTGAACTGTAATCACAGATATGACCAAGTGTAATAGGTGGTGAAAGTTTGTGTAGTTTCTGAGAGACTGAACAGCTTAAGGGAAAATCAATTCAAGGTGTCTACAAAACAGGATACTTTCAAAACACTGTTTTTGTATTTTGCTGTCTTTATAGTTAGATTCTTAGATGTTGAACAACAGAGATGAGACAGGCTATGGGCTAGATGAACTTTAGGTTTAACCTTGTAAAGCTGCCCTTTTAGGTATCTACTAAAACAGAATTAAAATTACTTTTGCTCTTAGAAGCTTTCAATTTAATCTCACTCTTTTTGGATGTGTTTTAGTTTAAAATGATCAATTTCCTTGCATGGGGACTAGATACACCTGGAGGTACAGCAAAATTTATACAAGGATTAATTGTATCCAAAGTGAAAAGTTTTTCTTGATAATGATAAATTGAATTAAACTCGATTAGTTAAAGCACAGTAAAGGCGTTTTAATAATTCTGATGCTTTAGATGGGAATAGCTCTGGCATGCTGTTCCTCGAACTCTGATGCGGGATTTAGGGCTATGTGAGACAAGCTTTGCGTTAATCTGTATTTTCTTCAATGACTGCTCCAGCACTAGACCCTGTATTAGTGATGTACACTGAAATGTAAGTGCAGAGTGATTTTAGAATATCTACCAGGAGTGATTTCACTTTTTATCAGGGTATGGGGAGCCTTTAGGAATAGAGCTGTAGCTGTAAGGAAATGACGTTTGAAGTACTGCTGTGGCCTTTGATCATCACTGTTTCTTAATTTTAGTTTGGGACTTTTACTTTGTAAGGATGAATTTTCATTACAGGCAGTAAAAATAAACTTCATGTTTTTTAAAATACTGACTTTATCAGTAATACAAAATCACATTAGTGAAGCTTTTATTACTCTGGAGATCTTTGGCCTGAGCCAGTCATTCCTATCAAGCCAATTTTCTGATAATAAAGTGCAGAAGCCAGGGTTGCCTCTTTATAGAGTTGATGCTAGGGTTTTTTTGCTATAGAAGCAGAGGGGAAAGGGTAATATTAGATGGGATATTGTAGTGGTGTTTTGGAAATACTTTCTGTTAATGTAGACTATCTGTGTTTGGATTTGAGCTTTGTGAGACTTCTGTTTTTTCTTGATTTTGCAGCTTAAAAAGCTTTCTGTAAACAGCAGTGTTCTCTATCTCTGACAAATTACCTCTAATTTTAAATAAGCACCTCTTCAACTGTCAGTTACTAAAGTGGTTTATTTTTCTTTAAATAAAACCCAAATTCCAGTTCAAGTGGCTGATGTCTCCGTCTTCCAAAGATGCTTTGAAAACTAAGCCAAAGAAAAGAACTGTTGTCCTAGGAAGTGGTCGGAAAGGAAAAGCTACTATTCGTATTGGTAATTCTTTGTTTTTTTCTGGCTAGTATATAGTAGCTAGTAATAGTAAATTTTGTCTAGAAGATTTTAATGCTTAAGTGATTAAATTAAAAAACGTTAGTGTTTTATAGAATGCTTGTCTTAAAAAAAAATCTGTTTATTCTTAATTATGTAAAGCATCTTCCACCATTATTAGTATCTGTAGGAAACTTGCTTTTTTTTTTTTAGTGCTGCTAGATGTGTGTGTGTACCTGGAAAAATGGTAGGATATGTTGTCTTTAAAATGTGTGGAAGAATTGCATGTATTTATTCTGTGTCTTCACAAGCTTTCACTCCTGCAAAGCCTGGTAGTAGTAAGTTGTCTAGTTCTCCTGCTATTGTAACCTTTCTGTAGCAGGCTGTTCTCTGCCAGAACAAGAGAACATGCATTTTTTAACTGATGTACAAAATGTTCTAAGATTTTTTTTTTAACTTCATGTAAGCTTATTATAAATAGTATGTTTAAAATAACATAGGTATCTTGAATATTTATAATTGAGTACTGATAGTTGCAGTGCTAAACATTTTTCAGTAAGCTACTAAAATTTTAATACTGTAATACTGTCTCTCACTGTCTTTCGTCTTCGCTTTAGTTACCTGGAAGCAGAGAGGTAAGCATAAATCAAAAGAAGTCTTTCTACAAATAAACTGTGGTCATCAGGGTGGTGGTGGTGGGAGAAAAAAATGCCTGGCAAATGTGGTTGCAAAGGGTTTTGTGGTTTTCTGTTTGGCTTTTTTTCAGTTTGGGGTTGTTTGTTGTGCGTGGGGTTTTTATGTGTTTTGGTTTTTTTTTTTAGGAGGGAATCAAGGTGAAAACTGACCTGTTTATGTTGAGAATTAATTGAGATTTTGAATACTATTAACTAAGTTATGTATTTCTGTACCGTTACAAAATCATTTATTTTATTGATCTCACAGAAACAGTAACCTGAGTTTTCAGTAGTTTAACTGTAGGAAATATTAGGTGATTGATTAAGTTTTCTAGACTTACCAGTTTCTGGCTTAGAGAGAACGTGAGGTAGAGTGATCATCCACTTTAGGTTTCTTTGCTGAGTCTTAGAGAGATTGTGAGGTAGAGTGATCATCCACTTAAGGTTTCTTTGCTGAGTCTACTTCTATGCTGTATGATTTAGATAACAACAAAAGACCAGACCAGTGAACCCTAATTTTTCTTATTAGTCCTCTGAAGGGAAGAGATTGCCAGTGTCCTGTACAAGCCATCTGCATGAGAACCAGATTTATTTATAATTATTTTTCCCTTAGATAAAATAATATTCTTCATTCTAAAGCCACTAGAGGGCAATTTGAAGCACACAGATGCCTTTATTTTCTACATGGATGGTCTAAATTCTGACATGAGACAATGGAATTAGGTATCTGACATTAGTAATGTGAATAAACCTCTTCTGCTACAAAGTTTTACCTCCTTTTTTGAAAACTAGCTTCTCTTGCATCAGCCTAACAGCAGTTAAGTATACCAGCTTATAATTGCAAGTTTTTGGACACTTCAGCAAAATTAAGACTAGATGGCAGATTTCCTACAGTCCTTATTCTTACATAGGAAATTTTATGAACAGTAAACTGAGAATTTATAAGTGAATAATAAGGTATAATGAATTCTCTTTTCTTCTGATCTTGCTCCTCAATCCAGGATTGTCATCTAAAAAATCTGTAAGTCCTGGGAAAAAAAATTCCACTGTGAGAGAGAATTACTCACCGAAACCACTACCACCAGGCACAAAAGGCTTCCGTCCTTGGCGAACTGCAGAACGTGCAAAGAGATGCAGGTGAGTTTTTCATAGTACAAGGGAAAATACTAAACCATAAAACTTGGATGATAAAAACAGTAGAGAGCAATGTCAGGTTTTTAAAATATGGTTTGAAAGTTAAACACAGAATGTCATCATACGGGTTTTTTTTTCTGTTTATATAAATTTTGAGGATTTTACATAAATTCTTCTCTAATAAATATTTAAAATACACAAAAATACATGATAACCATAGGAATATGCAGCAAAAAGCCCCACCACAAGCAAACCTACTTTGTCTGTTTGTTCTTTTGTTAATAATGATTTATCAAATGTATCAAAGCTGAATAGGCAAGTTAGTGTTCTAAACTTTTGTTATAGTTGGTTTGAGATCCAGTTCAAGGTGCTCAGATATTTTCCTGCCTTTTTTCTGCTTCACCTAACCCAGTGCCAACATAATTATTGTGATCATCTAAGACTTGTAAATTAAAATAAAACTGAAAAAAACTTACACATGAAAGCTGTCTTCTGAAACAGTTTTTGTTTGATTTTGTTTTTTTTAAACTATTTCCTAGATGTTGGCCACTCAAAATGGAGACTGTCTAACTATTTAAACAAAAAAATAGTAATGCTCCATTAACTGTGGTTATTAAGCTTGTTTTTCAAAATGATAAACACCAAAGTTTCCTGATTACTTTAATTCTAAGTGATTAAGTAAGTAAGATGCCTATTGAAGATACTAATGTTAGCATCTGGTAGTGTTGCTCCAAATAAAGATTAAGTAGGGAGTACTAACCAAAATGGGAATGTAAGGAGTCTTAAAGGGACACAGTGCAGCGTCTGATGGTGTTTATTTACTCTTACTGCTTCATCTGTCTTAGAATCTTGTGTTTGGAACATTATAAACTTACTTTCCTCAAAAGTATGGTTTTGTTTTTTTTTCCTAATTTTAGAGGCAGTTCAGTGGATTGTGCTGGAGAATTGCCTTTGAAGATTCAGGTACCATTTCTCTCACATAGTGATTTTGTTTTTAGTGAGTAGATCCCTGAAAAGAGGGGAAAGTGTTCACAACAGAATCTCATTGTCTGAGAGCTAGGAATGGAACATTCTTTCGAAGATTCTCATAGAAGTGAAAAAAAGTAGTTTCCATCAGCATTTGGCTGAAGCTTCTTTGATACTTAGTTTACTTCTGTTTTCATCTCTGTATCTTTTGGTTTCCTAGTCTTATGAGCTAGCTGAGTTGTAGTATAGGCACAATCCCTCCCTAGGCAGTAAGAATAACTAACAGCATTTTTCTCTGAAGGCTTCGTGCACCATCTTTCCTGTCTTGGATTTGGATTACATACTTGTTTTTGCACCTGTGAGCTGCTCTAGTAAACCTACCAGGAGGAGAAGAAAAAACACCTCTTGTGCCTGTCTGGTGTTTTTTGCCTTCCAGTGGGTCACCTGGGACTGGCTATGTCCTGTGTGGGGCAGCCCTGGCTGTGCCTTACAGGGGCTGACTATGCTGCTAAAGCCTCACCACAAATACTCAACATAGGCACACTTGAGGTTGTTTTTTTTAATATTGTTTTATGCAAGTTTATTTCAATGTTGTATGGCTGGGCAATATGTATATATTGTAAGGAACTCTGGGAAGCAACTATTTAAATTAAGCTCTTGATATGATTTAATCTTTGATATTTTCTACACATTTTAATGCTATGAGTGGGCATGTTTTTCTTTTCTGGGGTAACTAGACTGATGTTCCTGTGAAAGTGACACTAGAAAGTGCTTCTACATCTGAAACTGAAGGCACAGAAGATTCAGAGGATGTTATCCAGCAGCCTGATTTGGCAAAATCATTAGATAAGACTGATGTAGTACAATATCAACAGTTAGAGGTAAGAAGCACGTTCACTGCTGTAGGCATAAAGGCAAATTATATCAATTAAACTATGTTTTATTCAGAAAATTATAATAAAACAAATAACCAGTTTAGAGCAGGATTTCAGAGTAACTTAGTACAACTGCAGTATGTGTAATTTCTCTGTTCTAATGTTGAATCAGTGCACAGAGCTTTTGATCAGTGTTATTTCCTGTGGTATTTTCTTTAAAATATTTTCTTTATAAAAGTAATTTAATGTTGTTCTAAGAGACAAAATATAGTAATGACTGTTTTTTAAAAATAATTAAAAAAATAGCTGGAAGTGTTTGAGTTCCATTTTATAATTGAGCCTAAACTCTTTTCATTTGCTTTTTATTATTCCTTCTACTTCTTCAATACTTAAAAAACTTAGCAGTAGTGAAATGGACTATTTCTGCAAATGTTTTGAATGGAATATTCTTACAAAAAAAGGGGTGGAAAAAAGGTATGTATCAGTGGCTCAGTAATGCTGCTGAGGTGATCTAGCACTATTAGAAAGAAACACCCTCAGGCAGAATAACTGAGTTATTTCTGAAGTGTTAAGATTTGAATTCTGTTCAGAGAAACCAATGATTACTTCTGTAAATAGGATCTGCAGTCAGTCTGCATATTTTGGTTGTTGTCAGAGCACTACAATGGGTGAATGTGCTGTTCATATGTGTAAATACTGGACTGTATACCTGTCTTTGTGTAAGAGGAGTGAAGTTAAGTTTTCACTTGCTGTAGATTTATCAGTAGTGGTAACGTTTAGGGTTAGTTTTGGAAAGCAAAAGGACTGTACAAATACTGCATAAATAACTATCATCCTTTTCAGCTGATGTATACTTTTTCTTTAAACCTTTTTCTCTGTAGTACTTTAGTTCAGGAAGATTTCAAGATTTTCACATGTCGCTGGAACCTGAAAGTTTTATAGCAACTTTTACCATTAGAGTGCAGTGGACTGACATTGCACTGTATGGTGGCTTCAATACTCCTACAAGAGCACTGTGCTGAAATCACAGAATTCTATGTCATGTGCAAATTGCTCCAAAAACCTCTGCTTGCAGAATTCTTTTGATGTATTTATTCTTGGCGTTTGGAGAGGGAAGAATATTACATTCAGGACGCACAGCAGAGGCAGGAAGTGTTTTGTGCTTTGTGGAAGGGTTTTCATATTGACCTATTATGTCAGTGTTAGCTGTAGTACTACATGTAAAGCAGCTTTAAGGAAGAAATAATTTGTGATTAATTTGAACTTCCTTGGAGGGAAACCCACGAATTTTGGCAACCTACGCCAAAATTTTGATTTTTATGTGCTTGTAAAGGTCCAGAATTTCATGACTTTCTGAATTTGAAAACCGAAATACTTTTTTAGGCTATGGTTGCTTATCAGATAGCACCAATTAAGCAATCTGCACCTGATTCTGTGCCTCATCCATTGTTTCTGTCACCTTGACACAAAGCGGGTTTCACATTATGGCAGAATCAGACTATCAAATTGGCACCACTGAATTGTCTATTTTCTCTTTGCCACTTAATGCCTTTTCATCTCTTGCTTCAGTCTTTTTCTCTTGTGCCTTTTTGTTCATGTTTGTCTGATTGTGAGATTCATTAAACAGCTATTACTGCACAGCAGCTTGCGAGGGGAGGTGCTTTGAGGAACTGATCCAACTGAAAAGTAGTCCAGTGTATTTGGTACTAGCAGGCCTTCCAGGAAATGGGACAACCAGTTGTGTTAGAACAATCATGGGAATGCCGAGTGGGAATAAACAGTAAGAGCTGGGAGTTCCTTAAACTGCTGTTTTGTCAAAAAACGCTTTCCAAACATTTCTTGATGTGATTGAATGACCAGACTTTCATTTAAGTATGCAAGTCTTAGAGAACTTCTCTACGTCCTTCTGCTCAAAAAGTGGCTTTAAGCATACTACTTAATGAAACAAGTAGTACTTAGTTGTGTTTTCATAAAAAAACAACCAAAAAAACCCAAACCCAAAACAAAACAAAAAAAAGCCTTGGCTAGTGAAAGCCTAATATCTCCTTAAATGAAACGTGAGAACTCATAATATTCTTTCCTTCCACTAGAGGGAATCAAATGTCACAGTTGGTTTTGATGAAGTGTGTAGTTGAGGTAACTCACATACTTTTAAATTTTAACTAGGGATTTAAATGGTGAACTTTGCCCTTAAGCTAGTTAACAGGGCAACCCTTTCTACAGCTCACTACTTTGTGAATTACAAAGAAGTAGAGATTACACTGTAACTGTTTATTTTTAAAAGTACAATCCAGTAAAGAAGAACATGGTTTAAAAATTAAATATAATTTAATTATTCTGTAAAGTCATTCTGAGGGCTACCTATATTTTGGTATTCAGTTTGGTCTTAAAGTCTATCAGTGCTGTCTTTCTGGCCTGTAATACTTGAAGACTTGTAGCTTGGATGTACATTTAACTCCATGATATATTTTAATAATTTTTTTCTCCACAGAGACTAGGGCATTGTGTAAAGTAGTGAATTTCTTAAAAGTAAACAAAGGATTAAAATGTACATGTATTTGTAATATAATGGTGACAAATCAGTTTCTTTAAATGCTGCTATTGATACTGCTTATGAGAAGATGCAACTACAGTGTTCAGTTTTGTTATGAACTTATCCCTTAACCATGAAATACTATGTACATCTAGACTGTGATAAAGCAAGTTTAAACATTACTGCAAAACATCTATGTTTCTGTTTAAAAAATCGTGATAATTTAATTACTGTCTAAGCCATTGACCTTTGACATTACAAACCAGCAATTTGAAGGAAAACATCAGTGCTTTCATCTTTAAAATTGTCTAAAATCTGTCCACAACAAAAATACTATAGAACTACAGTTTCTGGTGTTCCTAGCCTACATCTTAGAAACTTCAAACTACAAGTATGCCCCTGCACTATAAATGAAAAGGTAAGAATTCTTCAGTCTGTGATAGCTGTTACTGTTCCTCAAAGCTGGGTTGGGGGATTCCAGGTTACACATCAAGTTGTCAGTGTGGAATGTTACAGTTTTTACTTTCTGTGCTATGCTTCTGTGTCCATTAGAGTTTTTGTAGCTCCCGTTACTTCCACATGTTCGAAGGTAGATTGCAGTAAGATTGTGGTATTTGTGGATGGTTCTCCTTAGATGTTTGCCCCCCACCCTATGCCCTGCAGGTTAGATAGTGCTAAATCTGTTTTGATGCTCAAATATGATACTTGCAGCGTTTGTTTGGTTGATGCTAGTCTTAGGAGTTTAGGAGTGGGCTTCACTGGTATAATGGCAGACCCATAATTATCACTTTGAGTGGTTGTCACTAGGAGAGCTACATATAGAGAGTATTCTAGACCCTGCATCTTGAAATCAGTTGCAAAAGTACATTGCAACTTAGAATATCTTTGCATTTGTAGGTTTATTTTTACTATACATTCTGTTGCACACAAGTCTTCTCAGTTGATTGCTTATATGAAGTGCAGTAGTATGCACTTGAATTAGCTTTTGCTAGTAAACAAACTATTTCAGTACTCTTTGAATATTTGATTCCCTGTAGAACTGGTTGATATGGTATGTACAGTGAAAAACAGTGTCCTTTTACATATATGTGCCTGTATACAAAGTGAAAGGGAGAAATGTTGTATACTGTTAATTTGTATAGTCTAACCTGTGAAAAATACAATAGCTTGATAATTTGAACAGTTTCCAGCTTTTGTTCCAATAGGTTGCTAAGGTGTTCAAGAACAAAAATTCTTGTATGTTTTTCCAGTTCAGATGCTGTAATTAAAGATGATAATGTTCTGCTGGGATGCAAGAAAATGTGGTATTGCGAATCCTGACTAGCCTTACTGAAACTGAGATTTACTACTTAGAACTAATGATTAAAATACAAGTTTAGGCATCTCATGAATAAGACTAGAATATATTTATTAGGTGTTTTGGGTTTGTTTTTATTCTTGTTAATTTGACACTAAATTTGGAATTGTGAGAAACTTTTTACTGAAGAACTAAGTGAAATCAATTAGAAAGAGCACAGTTCTTACACTTCAGAATTTTGTATTCTTACTGCTGAGGGTACAGTTCTTCAGAATTTTGTATTCTTACAGCTGTAAGGAGTAAAATCCTGGATAAAGAGTGTAGATGGAAAATCTAGATATGGCTGCTAAGGATTTCTTATTAGTGTCCAATTTGAGCTTTTGATGATGTAGATACATTTCGTTAAAAATGATGCTTGAAAAAGTGAAGGGGAAGTAGAGAAGACCATACATTCTTGATGGTTTTGTTGTAGGCCAAAGAGACTTGGGCTGTAATTTCCTGTGATCTGTTGCAATCTTACAAATCTTTTAAGTGAATCACACTTACTTCTACTTCTATTACTTAATATTTTGCATCCTATAGTTATGTAATCATAGACTTCTGTCTTGTATTTTTGAAGAAGATATGTTTGGAGTGCCATTTGCTAGTTGTTAAGTTGTTGAGTTTTTTTATTACATGTTAGTCTGACATTTTGAGATAAATTTCATGATAGTTTATCTGTGTTTTGATAGTTGGAGCTGGAAGAATGCATGGAAAAACTAAAGGAAGAACAGAAATCTAGAGTAAAGGCTGAAGAACGATTACTACAGGTAAAGATACTTAACACTTAATGAGCTTTAGTTTTAAAGGAGGCACTGCTCAGAGAATCCACTTGCTTAATTAGGAATAATTATCAATGACTACTAATGTGGTGGCTTCCAGAGTTTCAGTTCAAAGTCACGTGGATTGTTTAAGAGCAATGATGAAATCTGTGTTTAGTAATGTTTGTTCTACTGATTCTGTTCAGAGCCTTGAACTCCAGCTCAAGCTACTCTTTCAATGTGTTTTATTAATTTTCTGAAACACTTGTCATCTGGGGCATCCTGATACTTGTTTTTCTCAAGAAAGTGATTAAATCTGTTTGCAGAATGTGCGCATGGATAGTTGTTTTTCTCCAAACTCACTTACCATGACTTCTGCTGAAAAGCTGTGTTGCAACTGTTGTTCAATTTTGTTTATTCTCTACCTTGGATTTTTAAGTTTTATTTCTGCAGGCAATAACCATATTGGATGGTTTCCTGCATGTCAGTTTTGTGAAGTGCATTTCAGTTTTGACAAAACTGAACAACTTATCACAGTTAAATTGCTAAGTCTGTTTCCCCTACGCTGTTGCTGATGTAAAAATATTCTGCAGGAATAAGCAGAATTACTTGTAATACACTTGAGTGTAAGGTAGTGTAAACAAATGGATTTGGTCTTTACATGTGATTTGAGGGGGATTGAAAGTGGTGATATCATTTGAAATATGGGCAACAAGTGATACCCCACAGTATAGGAAGCAGATATCCACAAAAGGCTCTGCACTTCTCAAGGGCACATTGTAGTCCTCTTGTATGTCTATCCCCATGTTCCTGTAATATGATAAATACCAGTGGGCTCTGCTGGGTGTCTGTTACTTAGATCCTTAAATGCTTTTTAGGCTAAACAGCCCCTACAAGAAATCTTCCCTATAAAGGCTAGGCTGACTGGACTTAGCATCTTGTCCCAGGAGATGGAATAAACCAAGTAGCATTAATCTTTAAAATTGTTTATTTTATTGCTTATTTATCACCTACAGTGCACTATATTTTTTTTGTCCTCTCATAAAAAATATAAGGCAGAAAGCCTGTACTTGATTGCATAGCTGTAATCTTAAATGAGTGAGTTAATGCTTCCCTCAAACACAACACCTTGTATATCCTGCAGTTATCATGCAGTTTTCAGTTTCATTATTGATTTGATTAAGGTCAGTGTGGAGAAAAATTGAATCATCAAAAACTTTCTGTTTTGGGATGCACGGTGCAGGGGAGAGATAACAGTAGGATGCATTCCCCCATACAGAGGGGTGAATATAAGGAGGACATTTGCCTTCATTAAGGTTTTTTTACTAGTAAAATAAATTCTTTGGTGTTAACGTGTCATATAATACATGCAAAGTCAGATATGAAAGCTAAATTTTTCTGCCTGTACTTGCTCTGTAACATCCTGTACATACTGAAGACAGTGCTGAGCCAGTGGTTTTGAGTGCCTGCAGGAATACGTATGGTAGCATAGAATGGCAGCTGTGGATAAGCAGACCTGAGCAGAGCTCGTGTAACAGTGCCCTGAAAATGTGTGGTGCAGCAAACTGCATCTTGTTGCATCAGTTATTTCAGGTATTCCTCTTCATGATGCTGCTGTTTAGGCACACAGAGATGAGGTTTGATATTTTGGGGTCTTTTAAATGGAAAATGAAAGAAATTTCTTCTTTTTTTTGTTTTTTTCCTTGCATAGCTGGAAATTGAAAATGCAAGATTAAGGAGTCTAAATATCTCCCTATCTGAAGTTCTTCATGCACAGTCAGTAACCAGCATGATTTTGGAACATGAAGGTTTTCTAAGCAGCATTGAGAACTCTTTTCAAAAGTTTCATGCTTTTTTAGACCTCCTTAAAGATGCTGGGTAGGTTGTCACTTTAAGTCTTGCTGTTTTTCCTGAGATCTTTCCAAAATTATCCTCACCATGAAGTATGCTGCCTGCTGCCCTGCCAGATTTCGAGGTCTGTACTCTCAGAGAGCAAAGGAAAATAAATAAGCTGTGTACCTATTGTTTAGTCTTTCCCTAGTGGCAAAAATGTGATCTAAGCACTGTTCAGCTGAGTTCATGCATCTGTCTTTGGGAAAGATTTTCAATAAGCTTATTCCAAAAGAGTAGAATGCCTCTATTAAAGCAAGAGTTAAAGCAGGTGTTTAGTGTATCACCTTTGGCTCTTAGCACTGCCATAATACACAAGGCTCAAAATGCAGAAAGTGTTCTGTTACCTTGTGCTCTCCATTCACTAATTTAAATATGGAAATCTACATGGATGAATCTCCAGCCTTTGTATTTCTAGTCTGTATTTATTGTTATTATTACTAGTAGTAGTAACTAATTGATAAGTAATAATAATAAGTAATTATTACTACTATTACTGCTAGAGTTATTTTAGAGAGTATTGATTAACGTTTATATTAACACTGTACCTGCAGTATGACAGAGGATGGTTCATCCTTGCCATTTTTCAAAGAATTTCAACTTGAACCGTTTGTAAACTTGTATGACCAAGCACAGCAGTCTCATCCACAAGAAGGGAATGATATGAATATATGTTGTTGTCTACTCCATGTATTCAGAGAAGGTCACAGAAGATTGTATTTGCCCTCCCTATCTCCCACTTCCAAATTGTAGTGATACAACTCAGGAGCTAAAAGACAATGGCCTCAAGTCTTGCCAGGTGAGGTTTAGATGGGATATTCCAAAAATTGCTTCTCTGAAAGTGTTGTCAGACACAGGCTGCCCAGAGATGTGGTGAAATGGCCATCCCTAGAAGAGTCCAGAAAACATCTGGATGTGGTGCTTAGGGGACATGGTTTAGTGATGAACCTAGCAGTGTTAGATTAATGGCAGGGCTTGATGATCTTAAGAGGTTTTTTTCAGCCTTAATGATTCCATGATTCAATGAGTCTGACTTACTGTAAAATTCACCCTGAGGCTGTGTGTTAATTTTGCAACAATCAGTTTGTAGAGTTGCCATTACTCCCAGAGTTTCAAACTTCTGAGGAAGGGAAAAATGCATTTTCATTACGTGAAAGAAATTTCTTTGTATAGGCCCTACGTCTATTCATAGTAATAAGGAGCTGCTCTGAAATTTGCAGAATCCCAGTCACGAAGAGTACTCTTCTCAGTAAGCTTCTATATATCATATGCTGTTCTATCAGTTAATGACTGCAACTTCCCACTTTTTACTGAGGCTTAAAAACCCGCATGTGATTGATTTGGCCAACTTCCAAGCTGGCAGGTGACCCAACATCATTGTATTTATGAAATTTTTCATTGACATGTTAGAGATTATGCTATTTGGAGATGTACACAAATTTCTGCTTGAATGACAAGAGTTTTAATCTTTGTTCTGCCTGACATGGAATCTCATTGCCAATATGCTGCACTGAGTTCAGTGCTAACTAGGAGAGCTTCATTCACAGCCTTGTTTTGAATCTGCAGGCTAATTTGTGCAAAGACAAGAAAATACCTTTAGCTACTTGTTTTCTTCGTGGCTAAGATACTTCGAGTTTTACATAAAATAATAGAAAATTGTGTTCAAAGCTTTAAACAGATAATACTTAATGATTTTGAATGTTTAGTCTTTCAAACAGTAAGAATAGTTTGCGTGATTTTCTTTTAAATGTTTATTTTACAGGCTTGGACAACTTGCTGTATTAGCTGGGATAGACCAATCAGATTTTGGTATTTTGGGACATCCACAAATGAATTCTACTCTCACTAAGCCTGTGAGCGTGGTAAAGGAGAAGTCTTTTGAAGAAGCAAGGCAGGAACATACTCAGAACAGCAAAGTAAGTCTTAGAAGGAATGCTAGAGGCAATTCTACTTAATATTCTTTAATGTACTTTAATGTAGTTTTCAGCTTCCCCTAATCCCCTTCTGATTCATGAAGTTATTACTGCAACCCATTGCTGTAGCTGCATTTATACATATCATAATAATTCAGTGATTAATGCAAGCTTTTAAAGTGTTTACCACTTGGAGCACAAACCACAGTATTTTGTAATGTATTAAACTTTGGTGGTAATTGTGTTGTTTCCTAGTCTGAAATAGGAAGTTCCAAAGGTATGCATCCATTCAAATTGGAAAATACCATGATTAGGTTTTTTAGAAATGTTTAATAATGAAGTATAATGCTTTTAAGAAACCTAGTCTTACAGGAGAGGCTATACAATATACCTTCTGAAAATCATTAATTATCTTGTAAGTAGTTGTAGTGTATATGTCCAGTCCTGATAGATTTCTCTGTGGCCATGGCGTGAGTTTCAGGCAACTACAAGTTTGTAATATTTGTAAATATTGCCTATGGTTTTAGGTTCTACTCTGTGAATGAATAGTAAATCTTCTGAATTTTTCAAAGGAGATATTAAAATTCCTGTAATAAGAAGAAAACCCAGGCTTTTTAAAGGTCTGTTAAAAATTTAGATGCTGGCAGCCTATTGCTACATCCAAGTTGGATAAAACTGTTGTACTAAGAATCACTCTGCATTCCAGCGTGTTTATTATATGCAATGTCTTCCCCTCTAACTGTTCTAGTTTCCTAAGAGCACATGAGCTCCTTAAATATAATGTTAAAAATTTGGCGGTTGTTTTAATGGTGTGGAGAGAATTTCCAGTTTTGCAGTTTAAAGACTCTTGTTCTTATCTCCTAGTATTGGTGATTAGTTTGGATTCTTGTAGCAGCTGAGTGTTGTGGTAGAGAGTGTTGAGACTACACTTCTATGAACTGCTAGTAAACATAAGGAATTGCAGGTGTTTTGGAATGATAGGTGTGATTAAGTTTTGGCTGCTTTTGTGTAACTGACACATCTCTGTAGTATAAATTTCAAGCTAGATTTGAAACTGTCATGTGCCTACTCCGTGTCGTTATCACCCTAGCAATCTTCAGAATCCTGTTTTGAAAGGTGATAAAATTCATGCAATTACTATTACCTCTGAATCTTACCTATATTAGGTAAAGACTGTATTTTGTTCTGCAGACTCCAGTATATATGGCAATAGCAAAACTGGCTTTTTGCTTTCCCTCTAGTTACCTCAGTTTCTTCATTGGAATCTTTTGTTTCAGAACAGAGCTGGGGACATCGAACTTCCTCTTCCTGGCATGTTTCAATCCCAGACGGTTGTGAATAATGCCTTTTCATCACTTAGAGAAATCAGAGAACTTCAGGCTGCTGGACAGCACTATCAGCCAGGTTCGTGGAAGGAAAATGAAGCCCAAACAATTAAGCAAAATAAAGAGGGTAAGCCTCGAAGTAGCACTCCAGTGTTATCTGAGAGGAGAGTCAAACAAAATGAACAAGCAAAAGGATATCACTCAGCACAGCAGTTGGCTAGCAGTCTGCATTCTTCTGCCGATTCCAGTGCACAAATCAAAAGTGATGGTAGCAGAATATCCAGTGGTATTCCTACTGAAAAAAGCAAAAATTATTCTGCTAAGAAATACATCCCTGTAGCAGATGAAACAGCAACTCCAAGTAACGGAGTGAGAGGAGACAAAAGTAGACTGCAGGTAGTAAATGTTAACTCTGGAACTGATACTGTAGGATCTGGCTCTGAAATACAGGAAAGTATACAAAGTGTTACCAGCATTTGAATGGTCCTAAAATATTCAAACTGTTCTTTACATTTGCAAGGTTAGGTTTTGGATGTCTCAGTATAATTGAATTTTTGTAAAGTTTTGTAGATTTTATGACCATTTAAAGCATTGCATACTGTTCACTATTCCTGTTTCATGTTTGCATTCATTGTCACTAGATTTTTAGTTTCAAAAACATCTGATACACCTAAAATGATACCCATCAGTTTGTACTACATATAAGGGACTCTTGACATATGGATTTCATGTTCACAGATTATTCACAGCAAATAAAGTTAATTTTAGTACAGTTTTTTTCTAGCGTTTGTTTTCGGTGTATTCCAGTGGGAGTGCTGAAGTGATTTTGGGACAAACATCAATTCCTGTATAACAGTGTTTGGGTATGACATTCTGAAAATCAATGGAAGTTTCAGAGTCAAAAATGAGCTCAGAAATAAACCATCATTAGTGATATGACTGCAGATCATAGAATAGCACATGTTGGAAGGGGCCTGTGGAGGTTGTATAGTCTAATTCATATTGCTCTCAGGACCTAGAGAAATGTGAGAATGTGGAACTAAGAGAATTACCATTCTTTTAAAATTCTTGGGATTTACCCTTGGCATCTCGTTCTTGTCCTTGTGCACAGGCAGCTGGTTTGCAACTTAAGAACTAGAATATACTTATTACATACAGGAAATAAGCAGGATGATTTAGGCTGAACTGGGGGAAAAAACAGCCTGTAACTATTTTTTACTCAGTCATCTGCTGTGTGATTTCTGGGACACATAGGATCTGTAGAAATTCCTGACTCCAGTTGCTTGACAAATATGAAAAAACTCCTGAATCTTCAAATTCAATCCTACAGCAAATAGCACAAGATTACCTTAGCTATTGCAATATTGCACAAGCAATTGCACAATGAAAGTATGTTCTTTGTACAGACTTTGTCACTTCATAATATTAGAAGGTAATATGTTAATCTCTTTTTTACATATTTTCCCATATTTTTGCATATTTGCTTGTCTAATTCTTTAGTCATTCTTTGTGATTTTAGTTTGACTGAACAATTACATGCAATCTGTATATTCAGCAGTAAAAGGCTATCTCTTCACTTTTTAAAATCTAAAATTCTAAAGCTAATCACTCAGAAATGCTGGATAAAATTATTAATTCAGAGGTAGTTTATTTGTGAGGTTAGTTACTTGTCCCTAAAAATACTGTGAAGAACTTAGAACAATTTATGTATTACATGCCCAAAAGGAGGGGATACTACATTTCATGTTAAATACATAATTTTCAGTATTTGCATTTAGAGTATGAGTTATGTCAAAAATCATCTTTTAAAGAAAAATTGACCAGGCAGTTGGAAATTTAGATGGGCATACTTTTTTCAGTTGATTAATACTTGACCTTCTTTTCCTTTTTTTCATGTTAAATCAGAAACATGAGGGATTCTTCATGTTACTGGGGCTATGGTATTGTACTCTTACTGTGAGAATCTGTAGGATCTGGCTCTGAAATATAGGAACTATATATAGTTGGATCTGAAATTAGTAGAGACAATGGATTGAAGCTACTAGGGGAGAAGTACTCTTTTTAAGGCTATTGTGAAAACATCAGAAGTTTCAAGGTTCTTCCTAATGATTTAAAAACTCATTTACAAAAAGTATTTTGCCCATATAAACATGTATTTTCTATATATATATTTAACAGTAAAGTGTTCTAATAAAAAGTAAAAATATTTTTATTTTAAATTGGGATGTCTGAATAGAAACTATTCCACTCTCTTGCTATTAGTTAATGTTTCACATAATTGTCTGTGTTCTTGTTTGACATAAAAGCCTGAAATCAATAGGCAAGCTATTTGCTAGGGAACATGTTACTGTTTACTCATAGAGCTCAATAGTTTTTTTCTCTTTTCACTTAGTCTTCCCAAGACCTACTCTTTGCAGTGCAGAACTTTGATCTCTGAAATATAAAATAGCCCCAAACCCTTGTTTGAACCACCTAAGTGTAAGGTTTCACCAAAATTTGCTCATCTCACTAGTTTGCTGACCAGACATCCCAGATACTTCTGGAATGCTTGCCAGGTTGCTATGTAGTCAGCATTATTTATCTTTTAATAATGACGTCCGTTTGTCAGCTGTGGTATCAGACAGAGAACTCATGTACCCGTGGTCTCCTTGAGTGAGCTGATTCTTTTCCAGCAGTAGTTGATCAAGGTTTTGCTGTCTGGCATTACATGAAGTCCAAATGAACCTAATAAAAATTCACCGAAAACTCTGAAACTTTATTTACACTTTTCCTTTTAATTTGTCTTGTTTTTCCAGTTATGCATCATATAAATACAGCTCTCTTTGCTTTTGTGTTAATTACTCAAATCCATGTTCATCTGCAGGAACTGATTTGTAGGTCTTGAAGGGTCAAATTCTCTGTCAAACGGTAGAAGTCAGAAGAATTCCTGGAAATCATGGTTTTGAAAGCTTATATTGGGTGACTATGAATATTGGTATGATTCCATGATGGAATTCATGTTTTTTGATGTAATAAAATCATTAAATCATAATTGCTGCTAGCAAAATACTAAAATAAGAGAAATCTTATAACAAAACTGTAATGTGACCTATTCTGTTTCTCTTTTTCATCTGCAAAAGCATAATGATCCCTTGACCACAGCAAAAATTTCATGTTTGTACAATCTTTCCAATCTTTTATACTTTCTATCAATGCACAGTATGAAGAGGATTTTATAAAACTTCTGGGTGACAAGGCTTCCAGCTTAGTTGTCCTCTGATCTCATGCAAGCTGCTATTTTTTGACCTCTGGTCAGAATGAGATTTCTGTGAACTGAAATCTCCAATACCTGATATTTATACCAGTGCTCTGAGCTGAGACCAGCGCCAGCTTGCCTTGTTTCTGTTTTTGTGTTCTAGCTCTTTGTACTAGCATTTGAAGTACATTTTTAACTCCAAAGTTTTAATTTCCATTGTGGTTTGTGCCACACAATTAGGATTCAAGGCTGAGCCTAGTCAGATGTTAAAGTACTTTCTGTAGTATGGGCAGGCTTCCTGACCTGAATCCCCAATCTACACTGTTTCTGACTGCTTCCACTACCCCTTGTTACCTTGGATACCATTTTCCTAGCCAGACTGGACTTCGAAGTTGCCTCTTTGGGCTTACATAGGTGCTTTGGATTTTATACTGGAAAAAACCCATATGAGAAGCCTGTATCTTTTGATCTTGTTTCTAGTTGAGACACTAGTAATAATAATTAAATTTTTAGTCACATCTATGTTGTTACTAAACATTTCAGTAGGGGGTTCTGTTTAATTATAACTAATTCTAATAACCAGAAAGTAATGTAGTTGTGGTGGGTGATTGTGGTATAACACTATAAAAATACCTTGGTATTTTGAAGATAATGTATGTGGCCTATGATGTCTGTGAAGTTTGCTATTATCTTGTGAGAACCGAGGAGGTTTCTGATGTCTGAAACCAAGTTTAGTAGGTTTTTCTTAAGCTGTAGCTGTCATTGAAATGAAAATTATTTTTGCTGTGACACTAATGTTTCTGTTTACAATTTTTAAACAAAATTACTTCCTTAAGATTAAAGTCTTTCAAATAAATACCAGATCAGGCTGTGGTCTGTAAAACATTTTTGTAGTTCTAGGAATCACCTGGCTTGACAGGAAAAGGAACAAATTCAAGTAGTCAGTATTTCTTCATTGAAATAATTGGTAGTTAAAAATGGTATTTTATATGCATCTCAGTAGCACTCCAGTATTATACTCTATATAATATATATAGTATATTTGTGAATGTACTCCAATATATTCACAAAATAAAGGACATCAATACTTTAATTTCTTGAAAAAGAGCAGATTTCTATATAGATGATTAATGTTGATGATTAGCTTGGTGAACACCCATGACACTAGCATAGGGCCGGCGTTACAGGAAACACTAGGCTATCTAATGTGTTCAAGAGCTGTGCTTTATACAGCTACATATGAGAACTGTGTATCTTGTCCAAGATACTTGGAAATTATGGGATTCTGTGACACCCGTCTGTTTTCAGTCATACTTCATGGCTTGCTTTGTCAAAATTGGTTTATTGCTGCTGCCTTTAAAATAACTTTTGAAAACTGACTTGGGCAGAATGTCTCTCCCTGAAGCAATCAGAAAAAATTGAATGAGCTAAAGTCTCTTTCCCTCAGTTTTAACAGTTCAGTTGTATTACCACTGTGTTTTCAAAGAACCAAGGTATCTGTGGAAGGAATGCTTTAGTATTCAGGGATATTAGCCTAGGATTTGGTAACCCTCAAGGCAAGTCCAAGCTATGCTATCGATTATGTGAAGGTGATAAAGTTTCACAGCTCTACTGTTTTTATTCTCTTTGATGAAATTCAGATAGCAATTTGCCTGCAACAGACATTTTGGTGAAACTGCACAACGTGCAGGTACTTCTTGGCTTATAGAAGGCAGGGATCGTCCTCCTCTACAAGATAAGTATTTCACAGAAAGTATTAGAACATCTGGGTACTGTAAACCTGTTCTTTCAAGACGAATCACACAAAAGGTCTGGTTGGATACAGCGGGTGATCTGCTCCAGCTTCACAGCTTTATCAGGGACATATATGGCAGAAGATTGCACCGGGATGGTTCTTAAGTGTCTCCAGTGAGGAAGACTGCACAACCTCTTTGGGCAACGTGTTCTAGTGCATGGTCTTGCACAGTTCTTATACTCAGGTGGAACTTCCTGTGCNGCGAGTTTATAGCGGAGGAGTCGGCGGCGCGGCCGCTGCAGCAGAAGCAGCAGGACCGGCAGCATCGCAGCGATGGAAGGCGGGCGGCAGGTTGCGAACTTCGGCGCTGGGCCGGCGANGTTGCCTCTTGTCATTTCATAGAAATATGAAGGATCCCCTAAAATTCATTGTGAGTCGCTGCTTTTAAGTTCTCACACGTTCACGCAGACTACTTTTGGAACAAGCAATCCCAGCGCGGCTGCAGCACTCGTGGAGGTGGGGGGAAAGTACAGGCAGACAGTTACATTCTGAATGCAGAGAGGACGTACATTCACCGTATGCGTGTGTGTGCGTCTCTGTGTGTGTGTGTGTCNATTACAGGAATTTACCCGTACAACGCCGAAACCTCGTGCTTCTCCTCTTCTCTAACGATCCGCCCTGATCAGATATTTGGAAGCGAGCTAGAGTGTGGTTCTTGGAATGCTCTCTAGGATTTTGTGGTGTTTTTTTGTTTTGGGTTTTTTTTGTGTGTTTTTTTTTCTTTCTTTTTTTATTGTGTGTGTTTTTTGGTTTTTTTTGGAGGGAGGGGAGGGGATGGGAAGTACGACCTAAGCGCACAAGGATAGCTCTGTGGAGTGAGAGATTTGTAAGTTGATAAATAGCATGGTAATTCCCTGAGACGCCTTTTTGTAAGAAATTATAATGAATGTGGTGTATACTCAACCCTCTGGAAAGTTGCATCAGCAGCCATGGATGATCCAGTTGTATATGGAGAGGAGTACGTACCTGGCTTTCAGTTCAAGGATTTTTTTTCTTTTTTTGTGGATTTTTTTTTCTTTTCTTAGTTGTCTGCATGGCATTCTTCATTATTTTATGTGTTACTTCTTTAAAAAAATTCTTTAGATAAACAGATTTGTGCAGAGCAACTTTCTTGGTTTTATTTGTTTGAGTTTCTTTCCCCTCCCATCTCTTTTCTCGAGAAAATGTCCTTTGTGGATAAGGTTATAAAAAAAATTTGTTGTTCTGTGTCGAGCTCCACATTCCCCAAGAGGCTCTCACAGGCACTACCTCAGTACCTAGTTCTCTGACACCAAACACTGGATTTAAGGTTTGAGAAGTGCAGGTGGGCGCAGCTGAGCTCCCTACTGTTAATCTGTTTACTCTCTTGAAAAAGCAGTGCTCTTGTGTGGATTGCTGTATCACCTCGATGGTTTATTTCTCTTGGTTGTGAGCTCATGCTGCCCATAAAGCACTCAAACTCGGTGAAGTAAGAAGATGGAGCAATTCATAGATTATAACAGGTGTTGTAGATGTCTGTTGCAAGATGTGAAGATTTTCAGATGAAGAATGTTACTAACAGAATTGGATTTTATTAAGCAGTTTAGCAAGCACTGCTCTAATAATCTTTGTATTCTCCCTTAGTTTTTTTGCCTCCTTCTCTGGCATGGATAAGTATGCTGGTAAAACGTGGTGGTTAAAGCTTCACAGTCTTTTAGTTGACCTTTTGGTAGCCAGCTGTTACAGTTGGCAGGCCATGCAGATACCTTGTCAGCAAGGAAGATTTCTTAATCCTGAGATTGACCAGAGTTTGCAGTTTCTTGGCAGATCCTAGGGTGCGTGCATGCAGCGTTTGTTTGCTGGCTGTTCTACAGGGGCTTCCTCTACTCCTGCTTCCTTTAGGAGCAGCCAAGAGTGTTTTGGCTCTCAGACAAGAATTTACTGAAATCAGAAGCTGCAGATCCAGTGGTTAGAATCTCATGCTACTTTGTTGATACTCAAGGGCTAGGGGAGAAGGCAGAAAAAAATGGATGATTGAAGCTCTGCTTGGCTAGTGACCTGGTTTTTTTCATTGTCTCAAAATTTTGCCTTATTTCTGTCTTAACTCTCAATAAGATAAAGGCTCGTCTTCAAAAAGTGTGGAACTTCATTTTGTGAAACCAATCATTGTCATGTTGGCTCAGTTTAAGGTAGCCAGTTCCCCAAGCTGATATTTTTGATTATGTTTTCTTCAATACTTTGGTTATCTTATTTGCACAAGCCAAGTGAAAGGACACATGATGGAGTGGTGGGTGTGGGTATTTAGGATGCTTGCTTAGAAAGAGTATGTATACAAACATTAGATGTTCTGTAAGGGTTAAAAGTTCCATTAAACTCCTAGAAATTGTTCAAAAATATGGAAATGTGGCATTTGAAATAATAACTTAAAACATGGTCTCCACAACAAGCATATGGTTTAAGTTTGCTGTCTTATGAAAAGCCTTAAGCTTCCAGGTGCAACAAAGTTGTATTGTTGACTATACTTCTGTTAATCTCACTTGACAAGTGTCAGGCTATTGCAATATGGGGCAACTGGCATAGATGTGATGCATTAGAGACTGCAGATAGTGGAAAATTCTCTTAATTTATTTCTGTATTTTTTTCTTTTGATAGGTATTATTAGAAGCACAGAAAGAATTGGTGGACTACAAAGGACTTGGTATTAGTGTTCTTGGTAAGACTTAAAAATATCTATATTTTTCATGATTTCTGATCTTGGTATTTTGGCTCCATTCCCAAATACCTGTGTGTCTGTATAGATATCCATAGATACCATATAGATGTATAGGAACCTTCCCATTAGGGAGGCAGTGCTCTCCTTCAAGAAGGAGGAAGTGTCTTCTGTACCATATGGGTAGCTGGCTGGCTTTTCAGCCCCCTTTGCACAAAAGATTTATGCATCAATATGGTGAGCATTTTATTAGTCTATGAAACTGATTATTTGCTAAAAGTAAAATTTGCAGCTGTCTGCATGATTCAGATTAATGTTTAAATTGTATGCTTACACATGGAAACAGCCTATGGATTTAAAAGGAATTACTGTGTAATTCTCCTTAATGTTTAATTAGTTTTACTGTGTGAAGAAGCCTTGCTAAAGGTAAGAGAACAACAAACTCCTGTACTTTATTATTTACTTCTTACAGCATTAGCAGCAGAGGAGATTCTTAGCACAAGGGGAAAATGAAACCTTTCTAGAGACTATTTTTTTTACCCACAAATGTGGTTGTTCCTAGTGTTAATAAGGAACAATAAGACTGCAGGTATAAGTCTTCTGCAGGTATTTAGGAGTATTTATGTACTTAAAGATGAGCAGGAACTGGGAATGACAACCTTCAGGCATCTTGGGTCTGTAGTGCAAAAGGTTTAAAGCTTAACACAATTTTTAAATCAAATTCATGTATTACCATCCTGTTCACGTTATTTCTTCTCTCTATTCCACCAAAGAAATGAGCCATCGGTCCTCGGATTTCACAAAAATTTTAAATACAACTGAAAACCTTATGCGTGAATTGCTGTAAGTGAATTACTTTCTGATTATTTTTATGTTATGTGTGTGCTAGTTGATCACGAATGTCTAATGTGGAGCTCTTTTCTTGAAAGCACCTCTTTGGTGGCGTTTTTCATGTTTGGGTACTGTGTATTGTAGAGTAATAACCTTGGGGAAGACACTGATCTTCTGACTGATGCTTTTATTTTTGAATGTGACAAAGGGTTCTTATTAGGTTAAGATGTTTTTTATATGTCTAGCTGAGTTTGTTTTGAAATTTTGGTTTTTGTCACCGTCATAGACTTCATGAAAGACATGAACTAAAAGAAACAAGTGTAAACAATAAAAATCAGTTCTCTAGTGGTATAAATGTGATCTGCACATTGTTTGTAAGTCCTATTTTTATTAACAAAAGCTCTTTGTATTAGAATCACTGATCAAGAGCCCTTTTCCTATTTATAAAATTACACATTTTGAAAAAAATTGAAATAAATGTATAATGGATTAGAATTACTGTTCTCATAATAGCTAATGATATTGGTGATTTCACAGAAACACTTGACCCTCAATCACTGCCACAATCATTGACAAAGGGATTTTAATGAATAATTTGAATATGTAATTTTTTTGATTTTCTGAGCAGCTCTTTATTGCACTTGCTCTGCATGTATACTTTGCTCTACTCTTGCACTTTCAAATTGAAGGGTCTCAAATCGATTGCTACTATAGGCACTTTGGTGTGATGTTCTTAGCCTGACAGAAAAGTCCTGAAGCTAGCAATAGATAAAATTAAAAGTCAGCATTAATTATGATGGAGTATCTCTCAAGTTTGTGTGTACAGCTGCTCAGGAGTGAGTTTGTTTAATGCGGTGCCAGGGTTGGGGAGGAAAGCTTTTTTTCAGCAAGTTTGTATCACTAAAATTCATAACATTTATTCTTGAATATTTAAATTGTTTCTCAAGACCAGTGCTGAGGTAAGTTAGTGGGACTTGATCTAAGCTCTAGGCAAGGAGTCTTCTAAAATGACAGCATTCTTCCTCAGTCATGGTTTAATGCATAATTATCAAGTTGTATGCATCCTTTGTCACTTTGGAATAACATAAATGGTTATTTCTTTTATGCAGAAATATACCGGACAACTACAAAGTTATTTTCCTTCAAGGAGGTGGATCTGCTCAGTTCAGTGCAGTCCCGCTTAACCTTATTGGTTTAAAGGAGGGAAGACAGGCAGATTATGTGGTTACTGGAGGCTGGTCGGCAAAAGCAGCTAAAGAAGCAGAGAAATATGCCAAAGTAAATATTGTTCATCCCAAACTAGGAGCCTATACAAGTAAGTTGATGATTGCATCTATCTGTGTGAATGCTTAGCTTTTTAAATCCCGCTGAAAATGGATCCAGTGTGGCTGTTGGGCTGTGGAATGTTAACTAGAGTTGACTGCCCAGCATTCAAAAGAGTGTCTGCCACATCTCTCCTTGTTCACTGCTGGGAGATTTGTTAAATGGCTTAACAGATACCACCAGAAAAAAATGGTGAAATGGGGCTGAGCAGATGCCAGAAAATAAGTGGCAGGAATCAACTATCTAAAGAGTGAAGTGGTCTGGGTTCTCTCAGTTTTTAAAACTGAATTCTTAAGCTAGTCATAGGGATATTGAGAGGTGTTTGAATTTCACGTACACTTGGTAATGAAATTGCTCTAAAATTCAGAAGCAGTTCTGAGGTTTCAACCTTGTTGACCCAGGATATGGGAGGTCTGAATTCTGTTACCTGCTTTTAAGGATTCCTAAATTATTATCTTTCCCATCAATGTGTCACTGAATATACATTAAGTAATTCTTGGAGCAGGAATACATGAGATCTAGTTTCTATTCCTGCTAGTTTTGCTCACTTTTCTTCCCTCTGGTCCAAATTATAACACTTGAACTAAAAAGAGTGGCAACAAGAAAGACAAAGAATATCCCTATATAAGTTAGTAAATTAACTGGTGATTAGGGCACTAGCTTGGAAAGTAAGTTTATATTCTATGAGGCACAGGAAGGAATTGAACCTATGACTTTCCAGTACGGGGGAGTGTAATTCACTATTTCGTAGATAAGAGGAGAGGCAGTAAATAATGATGGAGGCAATAGCACCATCTCCCACCCCTCCCTCCACCTCCTATCACATCCTGGGGGAGAAAAGAAAGGGAGAGCAATTATTTGTTCTATGCCAAACCTGTTCTGTGCTGTCAGAACATGCCTATATGTTGCCTGTTGACAGAGGAAATCTTAGTTTTGTAAATCAGTTGCAAAGCTTAAAATGGGAGAAAGGTAGGTAACCTTGTGTTTGTTCAACTTGGGCAAGACTTAAAAGCTTCTGGGATTGCACAGAAGCAGAGCTTTGGAGAACTTTGTCAGTGAGAATTTGGATGTTTCAGTGGTTTTAAAGGCAGCAGGAAGATTCTTGGACTCAAATGTCTGAATTCCTCTGAAATGCTGTTTTGAACTCCTAGGGCAGTAGTTTGTAGTCTGTAATTGCAATCAGTATGAAAATAATTTGAAAAATAAGGGGTGAAAATCAAAAGGTTTTGCAAACTTAATGATGGCTCACCAGAGAATTTTGGGAATGCACTGCTGTATTTGCTTTGCAGATACGTTATCTTGGTAGCAAAGTGATGGCAAAATTGTTCTTGGTTTGCACCTAAGTTTCATGTTCAGGTAAAACTGCATGCCAAGAAAGTTATTTGTCTCCAGTGACCTCTGGGGTTTTTTTTTGTCTCTTAGGCATTCCTGACCCAAGCACTTGGAATCTTAATCCAGATGCATCTTATGTGTATTACTGTGCCAATGAAACTGTTCATGGTGTGGAGTTTGACTTTGTACCTGATGTCAAAGGAGCAGTCTTGGTTTGTGATATGTCATCAAACTTCCTGTCCAAACCTGTGGATGTTTCTAAGGTAAACAGTTGGATACAGTGACCCCACAAAGCACTTTCAAGATTTAATGGATATAGTGAAAATGAAATTCGATGCATTAAATTCGTATAGTGAAATTTGAAATGTCTGGATGGCTAGAGGTGCTTAGCAGTGAAATTAAGGAAGTCGTGTTTTGTTAATTGAATATCTGATGATGGATGCAAGTGTTAAAGTTTCAGGTTTGAGATTTCAATGTCTATTTGTTTTCCTTTTTCTCATAAAAACATACTTAATTATGTTGATATTGTTCATGGTAATACCTGCCCAAGATTCTTGAGCTACCCTGTGGTCTTCACTGATGAAGAAAATACCTGCTAAAAGAAAATAACAGCTACAATATGTATCATCTAAATCATGTTTGGTCTGTAGGTTGTGTATGACTACAGCAGGGTACTGTGGATCGGTTTTTTTAATCCTGTCTCTTACATGAAAAATCTGTAACCTCTTTTAAGGTCCTAAAGCTTCCCCTTCCTCACAATTATGGTGTCTGTTTCATAGATAGTAGAGAGGCAGATCATAGGCGGTAACTATGTAAAGTATACTATGAGTAGAACTGTTATTGACTAGTGAAATAACATGTTTGATCTTTCTCACCTGTGTATGGCAAAAAGGAGTAGTTGTTAATGCATTCAACTTGGCCTTTCCTGGTCTGCCTCTTTGGACAGGTGGATTTTATGATGATTGTTCTGAAATGCCAGATGGATTGAAAATACTGTGAACTGTGTAGGAATTTGTTTTTAGTAAATTTGCTTGGAGTAGTGTGAAATTCTAAAAGGCTACCTTAAGAATTATTTGCAGCCATTAAATAAATATTTAGCAAACTCTTGTGAAATTCGTTGTGATTATCTTCCTTACCTGAGTAGCCACAAGTGCACTTTGAAATCAGAACTTCTGCTAACTCTTCTTTTAGCCTACAGCTTGCTAATTTTCAACACATTCTCTATTCTGTTCAGCTGACTAGTACACCTGGGTATAAGATATGTAGATCTTATTACTCAGTAATAAGATCTACAAGTGAATGCATTGTAAAAGAAAGTTCTTTTCTTCTTCCTTTTAAAGTTTGGTGTGATTTTCGCTGGCGCTCAGAAGAATGTTGGCTGTGCTGGAGTTACTGTTGTAATAGTACGTGAGGACTTGCTGGGATTTGCACTGAAGGAATGCCCTGTTGTACTGGATTACAAAACACAGGCAGCAAATACCTCCTTGTATAACACTCCACCATGCTACAGGTAACCCACCCTGCTTTGTGATATCCCTTACTCAGGAACCTGCCACACTGCCCTCTGCCGCTTTTGTCTTGAAAAGCTTCCAAAGTAGGGTATTTGCCCTCAAACCACTGTTAGGCTGGAGTGTTTCACGTGTTTCCTGTGAAAACATGGGAAGCGTCTAGCGGTGTGACTAGTAGGCTTTGCGTTGCCTGTGCGACTCAGCCACAGAGGATATAGTCTTCTTCAAAGTAAATATTATATGTCATAGCTCCATTGTAGAAGTTTCAGAATGCAGCTCAGGTTTACATGAGCACAGCTCTTGTCAATTCAGTGGTGATGCTTCTCTCATTGCAAGGAGGTAATTTGGCACTTAGACGTACTTCTTGATAACTAAATACAGTTTGATTTAATTTCTTCCTGAAGTTGTTCTCAGCATTTGAGACTTCTGATCCCCACTGACTTTCTTTACTGGAAAATGGTAAATATTATTGTGATTAGAGTTTTAAATAATATAAGATATTACAAGAGTATGTATTCTTTTAATCTTTAGAAATATTTCTTGTTCTTTCTACATCTTTCACTACTGTTGGTTTTGAAATGAAACAGTAGAAAAAAATTTTAAAAGGCATTTTAGTAATTGCTTTGCCTTACTCTCTTGTAGAGTTTTGCATAATTCTTTGACTGCCATCTCAGTGTTTGGTTTGGTATCCAAAGATAAAATTGATTTAGCTTTATATCACTGCTAGCAATCAAAATCATAAAATTGCCTTGTACCTGAAGATTTTATTGTGTGTGAAGCAGGTCAGACTACAGCTTGCTTTTTAAAAATTGCTATCTTGTAGCTTCTGATAACTAGTGAAATGGTGCTTTGCTACTAGAACGTTTAAATGTTGAGCCAGTAGTATCTACCCGTTCTTAACCCGAAGAATTTTTATACCAGTGTCCTCTGAAATGGTTATTTAAAAAAAGATCTTCAATCTAGGTATAATTTTTTTCCCCAAAGCTTTTAAAATTATTTTGAAAATAAAGATTTCCTTTTCACTTTGATAATTTGATAATGCAATTTTATAATATTTACTCTCAGCTCTTATAGCTTGTTTGTATATTCCAGTATTCCAAAGTTAAGTAGCCTAATGATCTCCGACGCATATTAAATGTACCCTATGGCCTAAAGTTCTGTGATTCCTGTATGTAAACCCTAAAACTTAATTCCATCATTATAATTAGTATCACTTCAAATTTTACTGAATTTTAGTATCTCTGAATTTGCTAATTGTCTCTACAGAGTGTACTGTTGAAACGACATAGGAGCAGCTATCTTTATCAACAGAACAGTAGATCTTGTGAACATTTGTTTATGCCAGATTTTACAGTGCAGAACTCCTTCCCCCAAGTTGTGTGCATACCGTACAGTATGTAGTACTCTAATTATGTATTCTTACTGGCAGCCTTCCTGCCCTGATGGCTGGGTACACCTAGTAAGAATTAGCTATATAATGTTTCCAGATTTTGGAATCTGGAAAGCTGTTCAATGTAGCTTTGTAACATAGGCAGTATGTATGCCTTTCTTTTCCAGGGCTTGATGAAACCTCTATTTCATGATCGATTATTTGCCTGACTGCCAAGTCACACATACTGTTTTTGGACACTGTATAGTTGAATAAGCCAGGTTTTAAATCCAGCTATTCATGTTTTCCAAGTACAAAGCTATTTCCATTTGAAAAAATGAAGTTCTTCTTAAGCTCAGTACTTGGAAATAGTGTCGTTCCTCTGATTTGAAAAGCAAAACAAATCAAACTCTGCAGCCTTATTTTAGCCATTGCAAAGAACTTCTGAAAAGAAAGTGCTGCTTTAGCTGTTACTCAGTATCTTACAGTAGCCTTAAGAGAGTAGTGGGTGGCTAAGGGAATGGAAAATAAAGTTGAACTAACAGTCTTTCTCCTTTCTCATCACTGTCTTGCTGGATTTCACTTCATGCTACAGACTCACATTGAAGTATACTCCAGAATCCAGAATGTAACAGACTGAAATGTTGGCAGGATGCACATCTATTTGGCTTGGCCCTAACTGCCTGTTCCAGTTTAAGGAACTGGCAAAGCTTTTTAGTTCTTCTTTTTCTCTGCTCTTTTTCTTGCTCTTGTTAATGGTTTGCTGGCAGACAGGCAGGAAATATTAATGGAATTTGCAAAAGCTACTTCAGCAACATGTTAAATTAAATTAAGGTGATGCTAATGGCTCTAACCTCATGGCACTACATAGTTGACTCTTTGACCCTGATCTGTTTAGCTAAAATTAACAATGAATTTGCTATAAAAATCTCATTTGCAGGCTCTGAAATGATTTTCGCACTTTAAATTGTTCCAGAAACATTATTTTGGTTGATGTAAAAGAAAGATAAAAGTTTTCAGCTGTCTGGGTTTTTTTGAATGGCTCTAAGGCTGACTTCTGAGAGTTCACTTGTCCAAAAAGTTTTGCTCAAGGAAGTGAGGGCAAGAGGTGAATCTGGCTCTGTATATTTGCCAAGGGCATAGTCTATACTTAAATCCTTTACACTGGAGTAGTTGATAGTGTGCTGTCATAAATGTGGCAAAATTGTGGCCTCAGAGCTGTAAGGTACTACTTCCTATAAATGTAACCTTGGTTATTCTGCAGTCTTTCTGAAGTGTTCAAGGATTTGATATTGGCATCCCTTTAGAAATAAAAAGCAGCAAAATTTAAAACAGCCTCCTGCTAGATATGTGTTAGGGAATCTTTTAGAGTAATGTTCTCTGAGCACTCCCTTGGAATCAATAATGAAGGGATTCATAAGAATTAACTTGTTGGATATAGGCCATAAAAACTTGTGAATAGGTTTTTATGTAAATTGTAGTCATGGGAAGTGTCTGAACTTGAACAAGCTGAGATTTGTAGCAAAAGCACAAAGGCAAAAGGCCTCAAGTATTTTATATGTTGCACTTAGTAACTAGCATTGAAATTCTTGGTCTCAAGTCATGTGATGCCAGTAGGCTTCCAGATCTTACTATGAACTAAACTGGTAACAAATAATTAAGTGTGATACACCATAATTTGTTTTGCCAAATATCACTGTTCCTGTGGGCAGAAGGTCCTTATAAACAGAAATGGGATTAGAGTTCTTATTTTTAACATTTGTGAAAACATGGTTAAATTTCTGGCATATTAATGTACATGTATTTGAGATTTACTCCTGTATTTTTGCTAGACCAGCTGCACAGGGCAAATGCTATTAAATTTTTTGATAAATCTGGCTTCTTCTGGCAGGACCTGACAGGCAGTTGTGTAGGCAATGAATTGGCAGTGCATGCAGCATCTGGGAATGTCTTTGGGAGCCCTGCAGGGCTGCAGGAGGCCTGCAGGACGTGTCCTCCTGTGGTACAAAGGACTAACCTGGGTACAACAGACATGTGTGGCATTTGAATTTCAGGATATTTCTTCTGTGTCCAGAAAACTTTGTCTGTTTAGAGTTGTCATAACTCGTAAAATAGTCTAGATTTTGATTTGTTAATCTCAAGTGCCCTTAAATCAAACATGGCATTTTGTTGCTGAAATATTTTGTAAATTGTTGGCTAAGACTTATGGTTTTCCTGTTTGAATAATTTCACTGAAAAATGTTCTTTCCTTTTGCAGTATTTATATCATGGGATTGGTACTGGAATGGATAAAGAATAATGGTGGTGCTGCAGCTATGGATAAACTTAGTTTAATCAAGTCACGGATGATTTATGATATTATAGACAAATCTAATGGATTTTATGTGTAAGTTGCTATGCCTTTCCCCTTTGCTTCAATATTTGCTATGTAACCAAACAGTCATAGCTTTCGAGAATTTAATTGTATTTTTAAAGTTACTTTTTTTGAGGACTCCTAGAGATACTCTTTGTGCAAACCATTCACTTGGTAACTCGTCAAGGATAAGTCTCATTCCAGTAGGAAGTTATTTCAATTTATCTTGTATAGATCCGTAATGAACCATACTAAAAACTGTATTCTAAACTTAATAAAACAGAAGTGTGGGAGAAGAGTATACAGAGAACAGATATGCAGATTCTGGTTTGTATGCTTACTGAATCTCTTGGGGTAATATAGGCCAAACCAGAGAGAATTGCCTGTAAGAAATTGTAAAGACCCCTTTGCATTGTATTTTCCCTACCACCTTCCAGGAGTCAAAGACTCTGCTTTTTCTCTGTCAAGCAGAGTATTTTTATTAACTAATTATGCTAAGTTCTGAAACGCTTCCTGAAATAAAATAGGAATGTCAGGCCTCAAAATGGAGTACATTTTCTTTATGTACTTTATGCACAGTTTATTTTCTTCAGTTATTTTTGCTGGCTTTCCAAAGCAGATTTAACCCTCTTGACTTTTACAGAGAGTTGCAAGGTATTTTTGATCTCACTTGTGCATAGCTAAAAACTGATTCTGTAATAATTTCAGTATTTTCCAAGCTCAGACTACTAACTGACCATGAAACTGCAAAATATTTTCCTTCACCTTTAGTGTAAAAGCAACAGTGTGGGGACTTAATTGGACTTAATTTACTTTCAAGTTGAAGTTAGGATAGAGCATATTAAATTTGGATTTTAAATTACAGCTGTCTGCAATCATAATTGGCAAGGATAAAGTTTCATCATAGTATTTAATATATTCTTCCTATCCATTTATTTGATGAGAATAGCTTTGCCTTTAGCATCACCATGATCAGGATTGTTATCGGACTCTAGGGAAATCCTGGGGGTTTTTCATAAACATCAGAAAGGAAATGAAGCCTTGAAAAAAACGTTTTGTGACAAACAGAAATCTGTATCTGGCAAGTTGGTCTGTAAGGCAGTGAGTGGGAAATGCAATGCAAATTGGATGGTAAATAGTCAGTTGCGAAAGCAGAACAAGCTTCACTGATGGAGCTGAATGCAGCTTCCTAAGCAATACAGTTAAAACTGTGAATTTTTTAATTGTATCTATAAGTAAAAGGAAGACTTAATTTGAAGCTGCCTTCTCAGCTGTAACGTGGCACTTAATCTGTGGCATGCTTCCCTGAGTAAGCCATGTGACAAGCCATTTAGCAAATGGAGCCTTTCTTCCATGAAGTGCTCTGTGCCATTTGTAGTTTGTTTTTCAATGTCTGTGCAATGAATTACATCAGACTGCCTAGTAGCAAATGGATATTCTAAAAACTAAACCATGGCTGCAGTAATTTGATACGGGAGTGCTTAGAAGCATAGGCCTTTTTTAACATTATTTTCCTGGTTGAACCTGAAGTAGAAGATTTGCAGAGGCAGATTTTATTGTAGATCTTTTTTCCTTTTCATCATGGAGACATCTGGACAAAGGAACAAGAGAGGAACTAAAAAGAATGATACTAATTTTTTTCCAAATAGCATAATAATTGGTATGAAATTCACATGCAGTTTATGAAAACTCATTTATGTTGAATGTCTGCAAGAATCTACATCACAGCCTTATGAAGCCTTCAGATTTATATTTTTCTTTCTCCTTTATAAGTAGAAACATTAAAAAAATATTTAAATCTTCTATTTCTCCCCATAATTTCTTACCTTCACAAAGTAGTTGAAGAGAAATTATACAAATTTTGAGTTTTACACTTCAGACTAAATGTGATTTTAAGATGTTAAGGAGCTGTGATGCATCTCATGTAATGTTGTGGCCATGTATGCAGTGCAAGATTTGTTCTACTCTACCTTCTTGACTATACATTTTACCTCTTCTCTACTTCATGATTCAGAGTAATGCTAACTTAGAAGATGGACTGAAATCATTAACAGAAATTTCTAATGTCTGTGAAAACTTACATATGCTGTGTTATTATACTTCCTTTAGTTCTGTTTACCTGACTGTAATTCTGGTAGCGCTTTTGACTAGTTGAGAAGTGTCAGTCTTTGAAGAGGAAGAGAAGAAATTGTTTTATACTTAGTCAAAATTGCCTGTAATTACTTCACCTATCCTAAGTAGCTGTTTTCTTTATTTATTTTTCTTCTTTTTCTTTAATTTGGTCTGTATACAAGCCTCGTGTCTGTTTCTCTGGCCTGATTTTGAATGTGTTAGGAAGGGTTAATAAGCCTTCCACTTTATTATTATTATTCTTGGTGAAAAAAGGAAGGTTGCTTTCTTTCACAGAAAGTAATGTCAATTTTGATTATGAAGGATTGACTTTGGTTCTAAACAGGTGTGATTATTCACTTTCTCAAACTGTATATAGCTGAAATATAAATTTAGCACAAAGTGGGTTAAGCATTACATTCTGCAACCGTTCTAGATGTCCAGTGGAGAGAAAGAACCGAAGCAGAATGAATGTACCTTTCCGCATTGGCAGTGTCAAGGGCGATGAAGCCCTGGAAAAGAAATTTCTTGAGAAGGCTTTGGAACTTAACATGATATCTCTGAAAGGACATCGGTAAGTATTAGTCAAGTGAACCTTTGTCCTGTGCAGAATAAACTGTTACTACAGTGGTACAGCATCAGGCATTGTGCATTGACTTACCAGCCTTTCTCACACATAAGCTGTTCTGCATGCTAGTTGGGCAGCACTTGAGAATAGCAGTCTAGAGATTGTAATCAGAAACTGCTGGTGGCTCAGCTACTGCTTAGGTGAAGTGGTGGGCTTCAGGGAGCTTTATCCTTAATTCTGCTTTCTTCTGCAAATCTGTCTCTGTGCAGATGCCAAAGAAGCTATCTTTTGAGGTCTGATTGTATCAGTGTATAAAGCCTCTCAGATGGCCTGTCTACCTGGTTGCAAGAATTCTTTCCCGTGTTCAGTAGAGTTGGTGGGATTAGTTTTTTGATGTCATTGGGCTACAGCTTTGGAGATGTAAATAACTAATAAATACTAAGCTTCTTAAGATTGTAAGCTTGCCTTGAAGCATTAAATGTTGCTACTCAGGCACACAAATGTGAATTTTATAATTTTGGAGTAGGAATAGATTTAAATGTCTGTGACTGCTACTAATGTCGTTTTTAGAATATATAAAACTTTTCTGGTTCTTTTTTTTTTCTCCTCTCCTATTTTCAATTCAGGTCTGTGGGAGGAATTCGTGCCTCTTTATATAATGCGGTGACTGTAGAAGATGTTCAGAAGCTTGCAACATTCATGAGAAGCTTCATGCAGATGCATCACTCATAAATGCCCATGGGTGGTTAGAACCATGCCGCATATCTGTGAAATAAAAGCTAAAGGGTTTTAACATTACTGTGGTACTGCACGGCTGTAGCACACAAGTTTTATTTTCTTTTAATTCCTGTAGCAAGTTTAATTAACTGAATGGGACAGAGGCCCAGTCTTGCAATGATGTGGCAACTTCGGCTTTGCTGAAGATGAGGATCCCCAGACTGATTGTGATTGATTCCAAAATTTAAAAATGTGTGGTTAAAACATGAATAACATTGTAAGACGCTATGGAACTGTTTCTTGCTTCTAGTAAGAAGTGACTTCAGCAATGCTTGTCTGTAGGGAAGTCTATCTGGTTTATGGGGTATATTCCAACAGTGTACCACTGGTAGTATTTAACACCAGCATTCCAAAAATGAGGATCTGGTCTTCAGACTACTGCTCCAATGTTAGAAGTACTGTTATAACCATTGCAGGTAATTGTGGTTAAAGTCTTCAGGACTGGGCCTTTCCTTCTATTGACATTTATTAGTTTAAAGCTTAGTTTCTTGAGTTTGATTAAATCAGTTTCTAAGATGTTTTTTATTTCCCTATGCATTTTGTATATTAAACTCCTGGGTTATTAATGTTATATTTTGGAGCATGCGTATTGGCTGCTGCAAAAAATTTGCTTTTCATTTGTTAACCTTGTGCCAGACTGGATTGTTGTATTCCACTCAATGGGCCTGTGACTCTCCCTGCACTGACTTTGAGCCCAAAGTGCAGCAGACTTTTTTGTCTGGTGTTTCTTAAATTTTTTCCCTCCCTACTTGCTCCAGTATTCTACCTTTTCATTCTTTCAGTTCTGTAGCCTTTTATATGTGGAACTTTGTCCAATTGGAGTAAATAATAGTGTTCTCTGCCTTTTCCTGACACTACAATGTACTTTTTAGATCCCACTTTCTCACTTGGTCCTTCTAGCTTACTGCAAACTTTGATACTGTAGGCTGGAGAGGTCACTGGTTATGCAAAGATCTTCAGAAGATGTCCTGATAATAGAACCCTTGAGTTACTTTTTTTTTCCAGCTTGTGACTTTACTGCCTATGCCCATATATTGACCTTAATCTCCTATTTTAACTTGTGTAGAAGTTATCTGCTACTGTTTAGCAAACTACAGCTGGTTTCAGACTAAACTCTTTGGCATACAATGGGGATTTCTTTGTTTTTTTTAAATTTTTGTGTAATGTCAGTACAGTGGTAACAATTTATTAATGATAATGATGTCCTATCCCTTTGTTGATGGAACCTCAGAACAAGTCAGTGGAATGTGCTAGGGTTGAGTTACATTCCTATCTGAAAAGTCATCATTTTAAGACTACTGTTTGGAGATTTTTGTCAACTTAGCATAACTTAAAGTAAGTAAATTATGTGGAAAAAATAAAATTTAATCATGTCATGATGTGAAGTACCATTGTGTTTGAAACTTTTTTATTTTGTCACTACTTTTCCCTAAAAAGCAAGCTTCCCTCATGTATGTTTTATTGCTTTCCAAGAAGAGCCTTTCCTATAGGAGCCATGGAAACAAAAGTATTAATATGAATTTTTAAAGAACTCTTCTTGCCCTGCCAATTTTGAATATCTATTTTGGTTTCCATGTGAAGCTCTATAACTTCATAAATTTCTTTTTCTGATTTTTGTGTACTTGCTTTCAACTGTAGCTCTGGCTTATCTCTTTCAAAAAAAAAAAAAAGGCAACTTTTCTATTTTATAATAGCCTCACATTCCTCTTAGCAAGCATGTTTTTTTGTGTGTTTGCAAAAAAGCTAGCACTGATTAGTGCAGCCAGTTCTTGAGTCCAGCAAGGAACCTCTTGCTGCTTGAACTGTGCCTAACATCTTGTCAATTTTTTTTAACCCAGTAAGTCAAAAATCATGTAGAATTAAAATAGAGTGAAGAATGCATTAAGCAGACAGTGGCTGACTGAATATTAAGTGAGTGGCATACAGGAATACTGGGAATATAGAAGCATGTCCTGAATGAATGATTTACTTGAGGTTTGTTTCAGACTTATCCAGGCAGCAATTCTAGCCTTCCAAGCTGTTTGTCTGTATTTGGGGTTTTGAGCCTCAAGGATAGTGAAATACCAATTCCCCCACATCAGACTGGTAGGAAGAATTTCAGCAGCTTGTTTCTGGGACTCCTGGTCTTTTTTCTCATCAGCACTTACAAGCTGGGTCAGTAACCAGTGCTTGTAAGTAGGGCTCTTTTGGTGTGATATGAATACTCCGGAGACATTACAAGGTGTTAAAAATAAAGAAAATACGACCTGAGTTGGCCCATATAGAGAGGGAATCATAAGAAGAGCTCTTTTCAATGAACAGTTCTTTCAGTTCCTTTTCTTGTGAATCATCTGTTTCCTAGCTCATATGTTTGATTTCACAAAAGCACACTCCAGCATTCTGCTTTGTAGTATAAAAGTCTCTGGCCAGTGTCTTTCCTAGACCTGGCCTAAAAAGAGAAAAGTGCTGAGAAAGCTGCACACTCACTCTTTTTCTGCTTTGTGCAGTCAGAGATGCTTTAGCCCAGGTGCCAACTGTCCTTCAGGAAGGTACCATGTCCCAGAGATTCCTGTCAGTTGTCTATGATAGGAACATCCTATTTTAGTTACCATCTGTAAGCCCAGCAAGAATTAAATAAGAATTGGAAGTCTGGATTGCCACATGCTTCTTTAACTAGTAATTCTAGTGGAGAGAAATGATTCATACAGGCAGCAGTGTGGGGAGTCCTGCTCTTGTGTCAGCTGGTGCTCTATATTTTCATATATTTACCTTTTTCTGTTTAAATTAATCCCATTTTTTTTCTTTTTGTCTTGTAACTGGCTTAATATTTTTTATACACCCAGGGATGTTTGGATGTGAAAAGCTTAAGCCCATTCCTAACATTTAACTAAGTGTTTGGAATTAAACAGGAATAAAATACACCATATACTGATGTATTAGTAGTTGCAAAGGTATGCCCAAAGTGTTACTACGTCTGGCACTAGATTGGTGTACATTTAATTTTCAATGTATTTCATTTTCTGGGTAGAAAATAAGATGAGGATGAACCTTTTTGTACTTAATAATGATATATCTAATTAAAAAGCGAAGCATTGAAGGTTTTTACGTTAAATCAGTCCATTTAATTGGAAAGAAGATTCCCCATTCCTGTCATCAATTGGACTCTTGATTATTTCAAACCAGAATTCATGACAATCTGTGATAAATATCACTCTTTTCGGCTAAAGAAACTTAGAAGTTATAATTACCAGTGGATTACTGAATGGTTGGAGGAGAGTGATCAAAGAGATGCGAGGATAGATTTACTTTTTTGTAAGCAGCTGAAGAATAAATGTGTATTTGATGTAAGAAAACCAAAAGCTGTACAGTTTCTGAAATCTGAGAAAATTGGAATTCTATCAGCTACCTTTACACTATGTATAAAAGGCAAAAATTGTATATTTTGGTAAATGGATTAATTACAAAAGAGATGTAAAGACATCATGTGAGAAAGTGGAAATTTGCTAAACTGTTATAAGAGAAATTGCCATTAAACTGCTTAGAATTTTTACTATAATGAGCCAGTCTGGGTTTGATTCTATTTTGTAGTTCCATGATGTAATCTGAAGAGATTTGAGAGACCTAATGCTAACACTAGGGATGGTAGTAATAAACTCCCTACTAGTAAAACTTAGTAAATATTCTTCCATAAGGTAAGCAGTAGTCTTTGGAATTGAAACAACTGTATGGAAGTTTCAAACTCTGGTGCCAGGTTTTGAAGCTTGGCAAACCAGACCTAAAGGATTATAAAAGCTGGAAAACTTCTGGGCTGGTAGTGCCCTGTCAGTATAGGGTCCCACTGGTTTATGGCTATTCTTTCTTTCCAGGGCAGCCTCAATCATGCTGCTTTTGGGCACATTTTTTTTGTAAAGACACACCTCAGACCTTAGTGTTAGACATGTTAATGCTTGACTCAGTTGTGATTGTGCCTTGCCTGATGTCGCAGTACTGAGTTGTATTGTCAGGTCTAGCCTCTCAGTTCTGAAATAGAAGGTTTTGTCTGTGGAGGTATTTCATTAAGCAACCTAAACAGTACTTCTTCCTGTTTGGTACATCATGGAGGCTTGTCTTCAGTTTCCTAAATCTATCTGGTGATGTGAAGTAGTTTGGTGCAAGACAGGACATTGTTCTGGTGCTGTGAGGGGCCCTCAGGTGTGGCAAAAGAAAGGGAAATAAGGCACTGACCCCAGAGCTATGTGCTCTGTGACTTCTGAAGGAAGCATTGGACCAAGTCAGTGGTGAGGTATGGGCAGGGTAAATCTGGGTGACAGCTGGTGAATAGGAAGGATATATTGCAAGGTTTAGAGTTAGTTTTCATAGATTTAAAGGAGAGGAATAGAAACAGAAGAAAAGCATTAAGAACATAGTACGACATGAAGTTGCTATTTTGTCACCTATTGGTGTACCAATTAGAACCACTTTGAAAAGGTGGCCCTCTGCCTTGACTCCGTACCCTCTTTACCCAGGAGGAATACTGCTTATTTGTGGCTCTGTGACTACTACTATCACCATGAGGGCTGTAGCAAAAATTGGCTAGATTGGGAAACAAGGCAGAACACACTTAACATATGTCACTTAAATGTCAGGATTGAACTACACTCTCACTTTCCCTGCACAACCACACAATGTACCACTGGTGTATAATTTACTTGATCTGTATTTTACAGATAGGTGCAGATGAGCAAAATTATCTATTCAATTACTTCTTTACATCTCTGTTACAATCAGAGAAGCACTCCCATTGTGTTCCAGATGCCCACCAGCAGTAGTTTTAATTACAGCATTACTTTGGAATCAAATTGCTTGTTTGACAACACTAGTCAGAATCTTTAACTAGAAATAATGCACACATTTCAATATTACCACCAAATCTTTAGCTTTTTTGTGCAAAATTCACACATTTTTATGTGTAAAGAAAATATTTTATGTGTAAAGCCAGAATATTTCTTCTATCCCGACTACATTTGACACAGTGAAGACAACCAAATCTGGAATTCAAATCTGGAACTCTCTGCCAAGGTTTGATTGGTTTGACATCTCAATCCTGGTTGATAGATGCTCTGAGCTGCACCTGAATGGAAAAAAACCCAAAATTTTGCCCTGTGGCCAAAAAGACCAATGGTGTCATGGGGTTCACAGGAAGAACATTGCCAGCAGGTCAAGGGAGATCATCCTGCTCTTCTGCTCAGCCCTAGTGAGACACATTTGGAATGTTGTGTCCACTTTTGAGCTTCTCAGTACAACAAAGACGTGGAGCTCCTGGAGCAAATTCAATGGATGGCAACAAAGGTGATGAGGGGACTAGAGCATCTCTCTTATGAGGAAAGGCTGAGACAGTTGGGCCTGTCGAGCCCAGAGAAGAGAAGACTGAGAAGGGTCTTGATCAATGTCTGAGTATCTGGAGGGAGGGTGTCAAGAGGGTGGGTCCAGGCTCTGCTTGGTGGTGCTGAGCAATAGGACAAGGGCTCAAATGGATGCACAGGACTTTCCATTTGAATATAAAGAAGAACTTGACTGAGCATTGGAACAGATTGTGCAGAGACGTTGTGGGGTCTCCTCCACTGGGAAAATTCAAGAATTGTCTGGACACAGTTCTGTGCCTTGTGCTCTAGGATGACTCTGTTTGAGCAGGAAGGTTGAAACAGATGACCTACCATAGCACCTTCCAAATCTAGTCATTCAGTGATGCACATGTAAGAAAATGCATTCCAAAAATCAGCCACAGATCCTTTATATTTTAAAAGATACCATGTATAGGTGAATATTATATATCTTTGATTTATAAGGTTTTAGTATGTGTTCTAATCATGTTGATTCCCATGATTTTATATCTACCCTTAAATATGAATTATTTATCCAATATGGAAATAGTTCCACAGTTATTCCATTGACACTCCTTTGGGGAGGCCTTACTGTGGTCTTTCAGTATGTAAAGGGAGCTCATAAAAGATACAGAGCAAGACGTTTTATAAGGCATATTCTGAGTCATGGCACCTCTTAAATCTCTTTCCCCATTCACACCTTCAGTCAGGCAGGTTAGCTGGCTGAAGGTGATGTGTTACTGATTACAGTATATTGCAGGATACTTTGCAGTTCATCACAGAGATAATAACGCTCCCAGAAGCCTTGCAGCTTCTCTCAACACTGCTGCTGCCACTTTTGGTTCTACTGAGTGGAATACATGAGGATTAATGAAGGGAGAGCAATACAAAAAGAACTTGGTTGGCCACACACTATGTCCCCATGCTAGGGTAAAGGAAAAGGAAAGTAATTTCTCTTGGTTGAGGGACAATAAGCATAAAACACATTATAAATTACAGCTGTGCTGCCTATGACAAAATACAATGCAGTGTTTTATTATCCTATTACAAAAAAATGCATTCAGTAACAGGTATTTAAGACAGAGGTAGTTAGGATTCACACTTAAAGCAACATTCTGAGCAAGAGAAGATAAGGGACTGAGAAAGAGCTGGAAATAGGAGCAAAGATGACAAGAATTGTTCAGCTCTTTCTGAATTCCAGTTGGCAGTAGGGAGGAAGAGATGACCAGTGTTACTTAACTGGCAAGTTCCCATTTTCTGGTGCAGGAGTTGTAGAAGTCCTTACAATGAAGTGCCCAAGCTCCTTCGCTGAAGTTGGGCATGCTATGAATTTTTCAGAAATCACATTGGTGGCTTAGGTCCCCTGAGAGTCTGCCCTTTGCAGGGATATAGATCAAAATGGTGTAGGAGATGCAAGGCTAGGTGACTGTAGTGTGGGAACACAGAGACTGATGAAGAGCAAAAAAAGGAATGAGTGGGGTGGGTGAGAAGTCCGTGTTTGGGTACCAGTGTTAGAAAATGCCATTCCTGCTGCCAGGTGCTCTCAAGTTCAGTGCTCTTGGAGAGGTGCTGCTTTAAAGGCCAAAAAATTAGGTATGTTTCTTCACAGAGCTGTATTAAGACAGGAGGAATCTGCCATCGGTCAAGGGGTGAGAAACAGACGGGCTCCAGCCACATGCGTTCCATCAGCCCTTTCACAGCTGGTGAAGCACATAGCAGCAGCCTGAGGGATTTCCTGTAAAAAAACCTCTCTCCACATGTCTGTAGTCCTGCATCCTGGTAGCATTTTTGGCAAGAGCTGTGGAGCAAATGACCTGATTATTCTTTTGCTGATACGTTAATTTTTTCTTTTGTTTTCTTAATTTTTTCCTAATCTGTGATAACTGGGATACCAAAGGGCAGATATCTCAGCTTGGTAGCTGAGGGCCTTATAGAACTGTGACTGCTTGTTTTGTGGGGAGGCAGATGAATCTCTGTGTCCTGCGTTTAAACTGTGATGCCCATCTTGTGCTTTTTTCCCTTGGACAATAATTGAGAATATGCCATGAAATCACCCAAAGTCTTGAGACTAAGCATATGGGCATTGATGTAAGATGTCTGTAAATATTTCAGTGAAGCAAGGCTCTAGACAAGGCAGTGTATTTTTTTTGAGTCACTGAAAGTTATTTCAATTCCTTCTTTGTAACAAATAGCAACAGCCTGCACTGTGATGTCCCTGTCACCTGCAGCTGCACCATTCCTGTCGCTTATCTAAGGGGAGTGTTTAATCCTCCAGATCTGATTTTCCTGAGGTATTGTTGAGTGCTGCTGGAAGTGTAACTCTGTTAATAACAATGGACTTTATTGGCATGTTATTAATAGTGGTGGAGATCTTTCTGATGCACCATGTTTTCCAATATACTGCATGATACAACTCAGTTTTCTGAAATATTGTTTAAAACCTTACCTCTAGCACCAAATGAGCTACTTCAGGGGGATTCTTTAATTGGTCATTAATGAAGTGTTTAGTGATAAAAGTTAAAGGCTGTCTGCCACACAGTAAAACCATGCTTCTGTTAATAGTCCATTAGACCATACTTTGTTCTATCTGCACATATCCTTTTAGTTTGGGAATAAGTGGATATAAATAAAATTTTTATGACTCTTGGAAGTCCAAACCAGTTATTTTCTCATCCAGCACGTGGTAGCTGTGAGACTGAGAGATCAAATTAATCTGGTTTTATTTTGTTTCACTTAAAAAATAAAGGTCCCATTAACAGGTATGTGTAAAGTAATTGTACAGTGTAGAACTTGTGACACATGTTCTGCCTTTCTAAAACTTACTAACAGAGCTACAGGTTACAGAGTTTACCATAATGCCAGTCCCAGACCAGAGGAGGGAGCTCAAGTGTAGAGCATGCAGAACTGATTGTTCTAGGGGTTTACTGCTCTTAAAGAATCCAACCTCAAAGTTATCCTCCTCACAACCTTATCCTTTCCCACAATCACAGGTTGCCCATCTCCTGTGTTGAGGGTTTATGCTGTGAGAAAATTATCAGATCACCTTGCAGGTGCATGAACTGCTGGGACTTTTTTTGTGAGTAGGAGAAATGGGGCTGAACAAGTGTTATGCTCAGACTGTGGGATCTGAAAAAATCAGAGTGCAGTTTTGTCCTAAGGGGTGCTCTACAAAGTGCTATCTCTGTACCATGCTTCTTCCCATATTAGGCTCCGATTTCCAAGCCCCCGATTGTTTTCTTGTCGCTCAGAAAAAGCATTAGGATTTAGTCAGGTTGAAATATATATTGAGAGTCTTAAGATGGACATGTTGGAGTAGAAATGCTGAAGTGGCCATTCTGTCACTGTTATAAGGCTCTGGTTTGCTTTCAGATATCCTTTTTCTCTCCCATTGCTGGAATTGTTGAAATAAGCACCTGCTGCAGACAACAAGCTAGCCCTCAATTTCAATTTCATGTACTACTCAAGGTATGTCTGATATTTTTTTATAGAGACTAATTCTTTTCTCTGCTGTCAAAGTGAAATGATGGCACTTGATTGTTGAAAGACACAGAGTAACAAATTTCATGTCTGATGACTTTTATTAGAAGGAGAGCTCTCTTGAAAGTGGTGCTGCTCAGCAGGGCTAATTTAGAGTGGCTTTTGCTCACAGATTGTTGTAACTCTTGTCGTATGTTTGAGGTGCAGCTGTTGCTGATGTTGTGGAAGAGCTTCCAGTTCCCAGGCAGAAACTGGGGAGTGGGACAACTCTTCTGGAGAATCTGTATGTGCACTATGGTCCCTGACTCCCTTGTCAGGTGCCAGACTCAGGAAATCACCTATTGTATATCACAGCAATAACACAAAATAAAAAAAGTTATTTGTCCTCAGCTGCAGTCTTGCATTATTATTACATATCTTGCCCTGCACAAAATGAGCTTCTGAGCCAAAGAGAATACTGACACAGTAAGGAAAGAATATAGTGAGGCTGAAACTGGCCTTAAACAAATTCTGTGCTTCAAAGCACTCTTCGCTTTTTAGAAATAATAAATTTATTTTTACCATCTTTACTATAGCTGAAAATAAGCAATGTTTGGAAGATTCACCATTTATGCCCTGGTTACACAGCCCTCTGCCAACAGCTACTGTTGATTTCTAATTCAATCCTGTAGTATGCCATAGTCAATGATATTGACATGATCTATAAATATTAATTAGGCATTCTATAAAATCAGCCTGATTGTTCAAAATATTTACTATCTTTATTGTGCCTGTTGCAACACCTCTTACAGAGACATGGATATACCCTTGAATGAATCCTTAACCACAAGCAAACTAGACATTATCTCTGTTCTACATAGATGATGATTTTTTTCTATCAGTCTTGAAATCCTTTAAAGAAGTCTCATTTTGTTCAATGAAAAATTAAAAAAAAAAGACATTTGTATTTTTAGTATAAAAATGACAATATGAGATGTAAAAATCCTGATGCAGTGATAGTAAATATTTTTAAAATTACAATATGGGTGATTATATAACATTTAAATTTAAAAGAACACCAGTGTAAATTATAGAAGAGAGCATCATTGAAGTGCCCTGATAAAGCTGGAAATCTTCAGATGCTTCAGAGGTTTAGGGAGTGGGTGGTATAATTAAAAATAATTATTGTTTTCTTCCACTTAAAATAAATTTAGTATTTCTTTTTCCCTTTTCCTCTTTTTTTTTTTTTTTTTTTTTTTTTTTTTTTTTTTTTTTTTTTTAAAATTTTTGGGTTTTTTTTTTTTTAATTTTTTAATTATGTAAAATTCTGGAGACTTGTTTCATATAAATGTAGTAATGACTTTTGGAGTTCATGGTTAGACTTGGTCACATTTCAAACCTATGTTCTTTGCAGACTTTTGATACCTCTGACAATTTGTGACAATACAACTTACTGACTAGGTTTATGCAGCGTTTGTAATTATGTCCTTGTCTTGGCAGGAATGTGGCTTTCACATTTCTTGCTATTGTATTTCACTCTGACTTAGTCTCAGACACATCTATCTATTTAGAAAATCTGACACCTAGTTATAAGGTGTAATAGCAAAGACGTTCTCTATTGTGCAATTCCAAAATCTTTTCTGAAATCCCCCTTCAAAGAAACACAATTTTTAGTTTTCACTTTGTATAACACTTCTTATTGTTAAATAATTAGAGAAAATCTACCTTAATATTTCTTTAAGTCTCCTCATTTCATGAGGTGTTCTAACCATAATACCAGCTACACCTAGTCAATATGTTTGACTTTTTTGATAGCACTATAGAGCAGGGATTTTAGTTTAACTGCAAATCTCTCTGTGCATTTATGTCACAGTAAGAATAATTATCACATTCCTAGTATTCTATTAATATTTTATCTTAAGTATTTCAGAAATATTTTCCTATACAATTATATTTTTTATACAAATGCCTTAATAATAGCACTTAGATATTACACCGAAAGGAACAGCTTCAGGGCAGAGAAGGAATTATTTATTTTTTGTATTTGAACACAGGTTGTGCTGTACGCTGATGAATCACTTTTGTTGAGAAGCACTTTGGTGTCGTGAAGTCAATAAATATACCTTTCACATTGAACTTTACAATTTCTAGCAATGTGAATACTATTAAAAAAAAAAAAAAGAAAAAAAAAGGAGCACATAAAGTTCTTAAACATCAGAGAACTGTCTTTGTGAAACAGAAAATAGGACAGAAAATCACAAAAATGCCAGGAGGGCAATTTGAAATGAGAAGGCTGGTTAGGAACTGGATTGTAATTTGGGCAATAAACCCTGTTTATGATAGTCTTCCAGTCATTAACTGTGTCTGTTGCCAGAGGAAACTGGGACTATTAACTTCCTCTGACTGAACCAGAGGGAGAAAGCAATAATTTCTTTAACAAGCAGAAGGAAAGGTTCTGCTCAATAAAAAGCAATTAAACATTTCCTATAAAAAAGAATGCTCAGGAGACCTCATGCCACTGTCAGTGTGGCTATCAAGTTTGCTTTGGCTCTTTGAAAGATATTCCATACTATTTGTGTATTTATTAGAACTCTGCAATTACAAACTTGACTGAAGACAAATTTTGTTGAGGCGAATGATTCCACTGAATGACTAAGGATCTAATGAATTTCTTTCTCATCCCAAGAACGAAATCTTTGATCTGTTTTCAGAGATGAGAACTAAAGGGATATTCCTGTATGCTTATCTCACTTTGAACAACTAGAGATGACTTTTTAATTATTCAGAGAATTTCTTTCTGCCTCTTTAATTAATTTTGAACTTTTTTTCTCAGTAGCATATTTGTTGCTTTACTATCAGTTACTTGTTCAGGAAATTAGACTCTATCGTTATATGCTGTACAAAGAAAATGTTTCCTTTCAAACTCCTTAGGCTACAAAAATATTTTGGTGCTATTATTTCTCTTAAAAGATTTTAATCTTGTGATCGTTGTCTGGATCATAGCATTCTGTGTACCACAAAAAGAAGGGAAAGAGCAGCCCTTTTTCCATGGAGTTCAGAATTGAACAGTAGTGAAAGATGCAAAAATATCAGACATAGTGTCTTGCTGTAAGAGGAGTAGCCTGGGAAGAGGATGACTTCATTTTCATAATGTACTAGTATCATTTAGCTGTATGAGTAATTTTCTCTCAAGGAAAAGGGTAATAAATTATTGCCAATTACTCCTTCAATTTATCATTATCAACATATAACAGTCATATCACTTTAGCAGTTCGTAAAGATGTGGTATTTCATGGGGTTTTATTAGTATCTGGATTGCTGTACAAAACAGCTTTCAGGAGAGAGTCTGCATCATTACACTGCTTCCCATTCATCATCAGCTGGCTATCAAAGGATACAGGAATAAAGCAAACAATGAAAATTACTGCCCACATGCTGGTCCTCTTTCCACCATGGTGTCTGCAATAACTGAAAGCTTGGCTTGTCTAACTGCAGCTGAATTCATGCAACATCTATTGCCAAACAAAACACTCATATTACTGCTTATTTCAAAGCTAATTTTCAGTAAGAAAACTCAAGATTATTATTGACTGGTGGGTTAAGTACTTCAACACTTAAGCAAAATCATCTCCGAAGGCCAAAAGAAAAGCCTACTTGACTCTACATTTTGTCTAAGATCATTCTATCACATTGCATTAAGAAAAGGTGTGTTGCAGAAGTGTGGGAGATCTTCCTCGTCCCACAGGTGAATCACCCCATCGGTGTCTGTGTTCTGTGATCTTGCGAACTACTTAGTGTTTGCCCCCTCAGGATGGGTTACAAATCTAATTTACATGTTTTTGTGGTTGCATTGCCTTCTGAATAGTAGAAAATGGAAAAGGAGGAAAGCAAAGATTCAGGTAGATAAAATATATTCAAATGCAGGTATGCTATAGAAGGTAAGTTCTGAAAAATCTCTGTGAACAGATTTAATTCTAGCTCTACTACACTGCCCTTCTCTTTAGCTAGGCAAGAAAAGGTTAGAAGAAAGAAAAGTGAGAAATACTTCAATGTACTCTCTATCCCCCTATTGGAGGGATTTTCAAAGTTATAAAACTAACAATACTATTTCCTTTCTCCTTGAAACAGGAATGGTGATAACAAACCAGAGTGATGGGTTACAACTTTGGAGAGATGTGTGCCATTCTGCAGAAGTCAATGAAGATACAGTTTTATAGAAAATCAGATTACAGGCTGCTGAATTCCAGTGACTGAAAGAATAGAAGGATTTGAAAACTGCTAATATTTTCTATTAGAGCAACTGAGAAAAAATTTGACTCCTCCTTTCAATCAAAAATATAAGCATCAAGTAGCATTTTAGAGTACAATCTCCAAAAGGTTTGTAATGATTTAATGTATGCCAAGTAATTCACAATAATAATAAGAGTGTGCAAATTTTAGGTAATTATTGGCTGTGTTATACCAAACTATTTGCAGTCTCATCGTTAAAATAAAAGATTCTTTGCCTAAAAAACTTTCTGTTCAGTTCCTTATTTTACCAAACCAAAGCAAGAATTATCTGGAAGATTTTTGTTATCTCTTGGGCAGGCAAGAAGTGGGAACAAAAATGATAACAAATACATCCAAGCTTTACAAAAGGTCTACGAAAGTAATTTTCATTTAAAAAGGTATTTTTAAATGCTTTAAATACTTTTAGAGTTTGATCATCTGCCTCAGCTTATTGGGAAGTAATCTACCAGCCTTGACTTTGAGGTATGTGTGTGGCTAAAGCATGTATCAGTAAAAGGTTTGGCCTAAGGTCTTCATTCTCCTTTTGGAAAGGGATAGACACATAGCAGCAAAGAGAATGGAAGACTAAAAGGCATTGCTGATGGAATAGGCTTACAGCAAGTATGAAACATGTAACTCGAGAGGTGTCATGTTGTGGGCTTATCCCAGACTTCCATTAGATTGAAATGATGCTCTTGGTAAAAATATTTTATGCCAAATACATGGACAATAGCTGTCCATGTGGGTTTTTTTGTTTTGTTTTTTAATATTTGGAACATTCTTCTACAAATTTCTAGGGATTCATACAAAAAGGTTTCTATTATTTGGAAACATTTTTTCCTACTGCCCTGGAGGTTCAAACATTCAAATATCAGATGAAATGACTTCCAAATATATGTGACTTGATTTGGAAATTTGTTCTCTTAGAGCAAAAGAGAAAGACTCTGTTCTACAGATTCTCTTAAAAAGAGGAACACATTCAGCACTAGAAAATGTAAAAATACAGCAACAAATCACATACTAGGAATTTCACAAAGACAGTTGTCGTGGCTGTTGTAAATATGAGGAAAAGAAAAATAAGAGGGAAATAAAAGAAAAATAATTGGGTAGATTTTACACGACATGTTTGAGGGTCTTTCCCATGTACCAGTATATTTCTTTTAAAGCAGACTCACACTATTTAATGAGTGAAGCACAGATGTGTGTGCACATCAAAAATGTATGATATATCCACCTTAGCTCCATATAATCCCATTGGAAATTAAAACAGGCAACTTTACTAAGATATTGCAGAATTTAATAATTGATTAGTTTAAGATTTAATGATATGTTTCATCTATGCATTAATCATTTCTCCCCCTTCTGATGTTAATGCTTTTGAAAGTCATTGCTTGATGACATCATGTAAATTCAGCAGTCTGACAGTTAAAAGAAAGGTTTAAATGTCTTGAATTAAGTTTTTGGAAATTAGAATATTGCAAGAATCAAGAAATTTTAGATGCAGTGTCTTAGCAGAAAAAAAAATCATAAATTGCAGAGTGACCACATTGACTTCGTTAAGTGGTTCACAATTTTTTCTGACCTGCTTTTATCAGATATGAATTAGCCTTTATCTGGGAAATGTTTACCTCATCTGAGATATGTTAATGTTCCTTTACATATGACTTGGGTTAAGAAAAAAATTTTAAAGCAGTGACTGTAAAAATTTGAAAGAGATCTTAGTTTCTGTCAAATTCATGCTAACAACAGTTTGAACACAGGAGGGAGACAAAGACTTGGTTAAGATAGATGCAGAGCTGTGTTTAAAAGCTAAGCTTTGGGAAAGAAATGGGTAGAGTGAATACAGCTGGTGATTTATAAATCTTATGTTTGACTTAAAATAATATTTTTATCATATGCCAGATTGCTTTCTAAATTGCCCCCTAACATTATTTTCTGAGAAATAGTTCACCCTACTTAATTTTCCTTTATTAATTGCTTTAAATGTGGTAATTTCTTAGCCTATTTCTGGAACTGATACCATAGACATACTTACCTTGTCTGTGCCTATAGCTGATATTGAGGTATTTTTGCCAATAGAAAAATGACATTGGATCACATGGAAGTTATATTGTCTCTGCAGATTGTACTACTAATACTTGAAGTAAGATGCACTTACTCTTCTCTTTTATTTATTTATTTATTTATTTATTTTTTTAATTGAGTGTCATTTGCCATGTGCGAGTAGCCTTTAGTAGTGCTCTCTTTTGTTTGAGGACTCTTAGCAAAGACTTAATATGACAAAGAAAGATTTTTAAAACTGTTTCTTTCCAAAATGTCTTGGCATAAATAAATCAGCAAACCATGACTGCACAACTTTTACAGTCTTCTGTAGTTTGCAGAGAAAGCAGAGCTGAGAAAACTTGCTGGATGTTTGATAACTGGGAAACCTAAGCTCTCTTTCCCTCCAGCAGAAGTACAACAATATTCCTGGCTTTGCCAATGTGAGCTAGCCATTTCTCTGAAGAAGCCTATCCAGAATTCATTTTCCTTGAACACACGAGGTCTGTCTGCTGAGATTGAAGGTCAGCTCATTTTTCTGATTGCTGATATGGATTCCTACTTGCTGAGAGGTGAAGTGAGACTGCTTACACAGGTCAGCAAAGAGCCAGAGGATGGACTTTTCGTTGCAGTCATATAGTAAAGAAAATAAAACAGACTGGAAGTGAATCCTACCAATTGACTTAGAGATGGTGAAAAAGAGCTGGATATTGACAAGGCAGCAAAGTGATAATGTGGACAAATATCTGAATGGTGGCAGTAGTTTTCTATGTGGGCTTTACCAAATTGGTTACCTGGTCCTTCTAATACTGCTTTTGTGTTTTATATCTGCTTACAACATTTTACAATGAAAATAGCAATTACTCCTTATATTTTGGTGTACCAAAATGTGCAGTAATAACTCCAAGGACTTTGAAGAACAATTGGATTCAAGGGATGATGATTTGGGTAAATTGGTCAGTACTAATCTTTACTCTTGATGTCAATTCAGTTCTGGATGATTTTAAATTCTTCTCTCAGATCCATAATCACCCAGCCTTCTTCGTGTCATTATGAATTGTAACTAGGAAATCAACATTTCCAAATGGCATCAAAGAGCTGTCTTACTTCCACAGGTGAAAGTAAGTCATAGTAACAAGAAATATACAGAAATAAAATAAAGGACTACTCTATTGGACAATTAAAACCTCTTGAAACATGACTAACTCCTATGCTATTACAAAGAAAATGCAAGCCAGATGTTTAGTGTAAACGTGTTTGAACACAGATGCAGCATCTCTGTGACTTTTAGATCAACGAAATAAACTAAAAGTAATTTTTTAGAGTAAAGAAATTCACTGTACTCTAGCAGAATCATAGAATTATAAAATCATAGAGTCATTGAAAGGTTTGGCCTGGAAGGGACATAAAGATCATCTAGTTCCAACCCTCTTCCCATGAGCAAGGCTGCTCAGACCCCCATCCAAGACCCTGAACACTTCCAGGGGTGGGGAATCCACAGCTACTCTGGGTAAGAGAAGCAGCATTGGGAATTGTTCCTTAAATAAGAACAACACTGATTGTAAGTTGATGGTGGATCTGTTGTGCTATTTGGTAACTATTATTGCTGAAACAGTGCATAATCAGAGCCCATACCTTTAATATATTACAGCAAAATGGGCTCTCAGGTAGTCTGGGAATAGCTACTTGGGCTATGTGGCAGAGGCAGTACTATTCTCTATATAGCCTGTTTTCTAAAATGAAGCAGCTGCTATGTCAGCTCTGCAATAGATCTTTGCTGGCAATGATGATTAGCATAATACAATCTGCTGGAGTTTTAGACAGCTGGGTTCTGAGCAGCTAAAAAAAGTTAGCCATAAACAAAGCAGGTAGAACTACGAGAAAACCATTGCACCAGTGGGAAATTTTAAGGAAAGGTTAACTGTGGACACACTTCCTGCCTGCCTGCCTGCCTAGATGAGATGATGATTCTGAGCTCTAGCTGAGACGACACTTGGGAAACGTTAAAAACTCACTTCGGGTAGCACTAGCACTTCAGTTTCTCCCTTTAGGATGTTTAGGTCTCCTTTTCTCATCTGTAACAGTATCTTTGGTGCCTTGTGGAGGCATGCTTTGTGTGCTGCTGGGGTACCCTGCCTGCCTGCGGCTCATGGGGTTCTTGATGATTCAAGTGGGTAAGGGAGGTATCTGTCTAGTCCGGGCTTTTGCCTCACAGAAAGGGGAACGAAAGGACTACTCTGAAGGGATATCACACTGAGGGTGAGTACTACTGATTGTCAAGATCACTGCCACTATTGAGAATTAATTAAGATTTTGTTTCAGGGCAGCATAACTAATTGTGTAGAGTGAAGAGGGGATTAAGAATACACTTTCTGCATCATAGCAAAGATACTTCATAATAATAAGCAGAGAGACATTAAGGCTGTCACATCAATATCAATGATTCCATCATGTAAAGCCTGTCAGCAATATTGCATTATTTAGAAATATATAATACTCCACACAGAGACTGCACATTAAATATGCTTGAGAAAATAAACAAAACAAATGCATAGAGCGATAAACAAGATGAACAGATTATGTGTTAGCATTGATTCAGTAGTTTTTAGGTTTCAGCTCCCTGAGAAATGAACAATAATGTACTGGTGTTGAACACCAGACATATAGATTCTTGGAGAGAACTTGTGAGGACCACATCTTCCATGAAGGAATGAAAATGGGGACTGTTCTGTTAAAAGGACAAAAACAGGATAAAGCTCAATTATGGTCTCTAGCTGGCAAAACTACGTAACTACACATCTGCTTGTTTATTTGAGCCTGATCACTCTCACAGTAATGATAAAGGTTGAAATGAAGTTCTGTGTGCTTAAGGGAGCTGATCACAGGTCTTGCTTCTAGAATATTTGGTGGGCAAAATAAGACAAATGATGACACAATGGTCATGTCTCTCTGAATCCACCATGGCAGGTGGATATTCCAGACAAATGATGACACAATGGTCATGTCTCTCTGAATCCACCATGGCAGGTGGATATTCCTGTGGTCCAGGTGGTGACAGAGATAATGTAATTAATTTGTTAATGCTTTGCTTGTCTTCTTTGTATCTGCATATGTTTTCCCATTCAGTGTCAATAGAAGAAGGAAGACAAAAATTAAATGAAGACAAGAAAGCTATGCACCTAATTTTTAAAAGTAAATTTGTGTGCTTGTGCACAGAGATAGAAGCAACTTTGAACGTTGCAACTGAATGTTACATGACATTTCTTGGAAGTACTTGTTTTCCTGTACAAGTGGTAGAGTTGTACTGTGAGCCCATTTTAACAGACTGATGCATTTTTAACACATCAGAGTAGAAACTTACTAAAAACTTGAAGCTATTGACTATTGCTGTATTAAAATAATCTGTAAAATTTTATTATGTTTCTACAGATACAGCTTTATAATTAAAATATTTTGAAATATTAATTAAGTTTATGTATGAATAACAAGTATTAACTCAAACTTCCTGGCCATTTTTTTTTTATTTCAACTCTTTATACCATGTATTTCCTTTAGACTAAAAACAACTGAACTAAAGCGACGTCATGCAAGAAAAGATAGACTCAGTAGGACTGGCCTGAATGAGATAATAAAGGAAAAAGGAGCTCTGCAATTACAGTTGACAAGTTGGTTTAATATCCAGTGAAAAGAGAATGCAATTCAAGAGCAGCTGGATTAATTAAGTAATATGGCAAAACAAACCATGGGTTATTATCATTTTCAGTATGCCCCAGGACTTAGGGAAGCCTGAGGGCTCAGAGTTCAACTTCTCTCCACACAGGAAGTGCTGATATCTATAATGGACATGGGTGTCAAGATATAAAAATATATTATATATGAGATACATAATAGAAGTATATATATGACAGATTTTATACAAAATACAAAGAAGGTATATTTTATTTCATAAATCTTATTATGTGAATACCTCATATCTCCCTGTATACACACACTATATACATAATAGATTGCAGTGATCATGGAACACAGGCTAAAAAATGGGGGAAAAAAATCTCAATGTCTAATATAATGAGAAAAAAACCCAATCTGAGGTAAGAAGCCAGTAGGCGGTCTGGTGGAAGTGAGTGAAATAAATTATGTGACCCAGTTTGCTTTTACTGGAAATCTGCTGCTGCCTGAGGCACTATAAAAATCAATTAGACAAGTGAAAATAGAAAGTGAATGACCAATGGATGGTTTAACAAATTTGTAAAAGCTTCATAGAAAACCTGGAAACCCTGATTGTGTGTTTGTGCACAAGAAAATGATTCTGTGTAAATTCACATGCCAACTACTAAAAGACACACAAATCACATCCTAGAAAATTACACTTTTAGCAGACTGACAGACTGTTTTGAAAGTCCCCTGCAGCCCAGGATGTGCAGGGTAATAGTTCTCACTCTAGTGCAGTGTAAGGAATGGTACAAAAGAGACAGTGCTGTGATACTCTGCAGAAGATGGAAAAAACTCACTTGTCATGGTGAAATTAGGTATGACAAAGTTTTGTTTATTACAGGGCGAAATTTCTGATTAGAAGCTGATCTTTCTTGATCTTTTGGGGTAAATCTGAATGACTGACAAGGGCTCATCAATTTATGGAAGAACAGTGGATTGCATTAATATCTATTGACTGATAACAGTGAAAAGCAGAACAATCAGAAGCAGCCTGACACAGGTTTGAGAAGGATGCATCTGTTGATGTGATGGGAATTCTGCTGGTGAATACCCAGGAAGCACTCACACCAAGGAACTCTTGAGGCAAACCTGCAGGCAATGTTTGCCTGTGTGTAAAGACTGTGAGTACAAGTGATAATTTTGTTCTTCCTGTCCAGGCTGGCAACTGCGTAATATTGTCTTTTGATGGACAATGAAGCGTGGCTCTGCTTGACCTTTGGATGCATTTGGAAGCAGGTGGGTCATGAATAATCAGGTGGAGGCTGACTGCCAAAGGATAGTGAATGGAGAAGGGTGGCCAGTCCCTACAGCTTTGGAAATACAATCCTTGACAGAATGTGTAAAGGTAAGGACAAAGGCAAGAAGTGGCAAGGGAAATTCAGACTACTGGTAAGTGACAGAAAGAAAGTCTGTTATCAAAGTGTAGTCAAAAGTCACCACTGACTAGGATTTCAACAACTGGCTTTTTGTAAAACCATGTGAAAAGCAGACCCGAAAAGAAAATAGAATATTTGAGCAACAGTAAGTAATGTCTAATGGTGTCCACAGACAGATGACATGAGCAGAACTGTGCAAAATCACATATTTTCTTTCAGAACAATAAAATCCAAACAGAGATTACTAATACAAATAGGAATCAGTATGAAATCTTGGCATGTATAAAATATTCTTCAATAGAAAATGAGAGTATCTTGAAAACTATCATGTTCCAGAACTGAAAACATATGAAATGAATAAGGACACACTGACAGTTCTTATATTTTGAGGAGAAAAGTTGTACTGAATGGAGAAGAAGGTAATGAGTCAGAGCAATCAATGAAAGCATCAGAGCAGGAAATTATCAGGTTATGCTTTGGAGTCAGTGAGTAAAAAGCAGCTAATATCAGAAATAACCTTAGCATGGAAGACCAGTATAGTAATTCTACTAATGTAGATAACTTAAATCAGAACATAAGCCTTAATTGCTAGATATTTGTGATACCTGTTTCTTACCATATACTAGTGGAAGTTGTTGTTTACTGCCTTAAGAGGTTAAACCAATGTAATTTTGTGTTAAATTACTACACTAGGTACAGTCCTTTTGCCATGAATTTGGTGGCAAAGCAGTAAGACAAGGTTTGAATTGCTGAAAGTAAGCACTAAATCTCAGAGAAACAAAGTAAAAAGTAAAGTAGCAAAAACTGGTGTCTGAAGGAGGGGCAAATATAAATAGCAGTCCAGTCATTACACTGTTATAGGGAAACACAAAGAGCATATCTGTACATGTATATACATAACGGGAATTGTGTTCTTTATACATTAAAAAAGTAATTACATATTCAGTCCTAGGTTGATAAACATTACCACTTAGCATACATGAAAAAGCTTACAGATTTGAGATGAAGAACATGCTGCAAATTCTGTTTTCAAATTTAGAAATTCAGCTCTTGCACATTTTATGCATTTTAAGCTTTCAGTTCATCTCAGAATAAGTGTACCTACATATGCAGTGTAAAACACATGAAGAAGACAGCACAGTTTGTTTTTTTATTATAATAGTAAAAATGTTTACATATGTTGGCAAAATACCTTATTATAATGGTGCTTATCAATTATGGTGCTTAGAAATCAATTTCAAATAGTACTTGAGGGTAAGCCTTCTTGAACAAGAGGGAGATAGCCATTCCACAAATCAACAATTTCAGTGCTCCTCTCTTCACTGTCAAGTCTCACTTAAGGAAGTGTTGCTGAACCCACACTTTCCCCTAAGAGAGACTGGGAAGATAGTGCTGCCATGCTGCTTTCTAAAGCAGCCTGAGAGCACTGCATGGTTGCAAATCAGCCAGAGATGAATGAACACCAAGATGATTACATGAATGTACATGAATGGCTACTGCAACCTATTTAATAATTTATATTAAATTTTATTATACTGAGAACAACCAATAAAACAAACTATATGAATGTGCATGCACTTTCTTATTTAAAACACAGATGTATGTTGTGATCTCTAGGTTCTGTATGATGCCATCGTGCAAGAAAAATTATCTGCATCATGAAATATTTTATTGCTTGATATACTTAATCTCTGTGAAAAGAATTCAATATATATATGTCTTTGTGCAGTTCATCTGCTACACAGGAAATTATTCCCACATATGTTTGTCAAAATATAATCAGTGTCCAGAAAAAGAGAATATCTTATTATAAATTTGTAATCAGAGTGTAAGTAGTACCATAGGCCAAGATTACTTAGATAAATTTTGGAACAGGTGTAAATGCACTATACATATGCCTTATTAAATATTAGGCATTTAAATAGTCAGGCATTTTTATAGAGGTATTTAATTACAATGCATTATCTTGTCATAATGCAGAACGAGTACTCAGATTGGCCAGATATATCTATTTAACTTCTTTTGAAAAACAGAACTGAAAACTGATGAAGAGTTATAAAACTTAGTATGCATTGGCATGGAAGAACTTCACAAAAAAGTGTATTTTCTGTTAATGGATTTCTGCTTCATAGTCAGCACAATTTCAGAATTGGCACTAGAAAACAGTTAAATGTCACAATGCATAAATTATGGGACAAACAGTGGGTTTGATTGTCTGCATCTGTCCCATCTTCTCCTGTGAAAGTTTCAGAAATTTATGCAATTTATAAATGTAGAATTTGTGTACAATAATTTATACACATATTGTTGATCTGACACAATACTTCTAGACTTATAGGAAAGCTAAGATGTTAATTGTATGTCACTTGATTTTGAAGTAAAATATCCCAGTGAAGATTTGTAAACCTAAATCAGAAGTCATCCCACATGTCACTAATGAAGAAATTGGTATTTAGCTTGCATGTCATTTTTGGTGCTGTGAAGTTTATGAAGAGCTTCATAGTCCGGATCTCTGGGAGCACTTTGTAAACAAGAGAAGTGATAGTTGTGTCTCTTTGATCACTGGGAGCAAACACATCAACAAATTTGCACAGCTGAAGTCATGTCTGAAATACCACGATTGTAAAAAATTACAATGAAAGGAATAAGATTTGGTGGTGTTATGTTTCTATTTTTCCTACCTTGAAGGTTGTTGGACCAGCAGGAAAAGTTGTTCTCTGCATAAGATGTGGAGATAGAGATGAAGTATATTTGCCCAAATTCCCAGTTCTCCTGAGATAAAAAGAACAGAGAAGAGCAAAATGAATGGAAGTAATTAGAAAGCTACATCATTAATTTAGTACTGCTTCATGATCTACTGTTTAAGGTCTTAGATCTCCAGCTGCTTGTCAGAGACGTAGCCACAGAAATAAGAGAAGCAACTTGCATTTTCTATCATTTCTCTCTTCTTTTAAATGTGGAAATCTGGCAGCTGTGACCATCAAAAATGTTTATCCTATGCTTCCTTCTTTTTTTTTTTCCCTAAAGTGGATTGCTAAGGAAGACCTGGTATTCTGGGATTCAGAGATTTGTTCTCCTCCTACTTAGAGATAGGGTTCTAGCTTTGCGCACCAGTACGTGAGTAGTTAAGCTCATAAAGTCTTAAGCTTTCAGTAGTGAAAGTAGTGGTGACTATTTTGTGTGCAAGGGGTAGAGATCAATTTGAAATGTTCAACCAATATGTTCAGGTAGCCATTTGGATTGTAAAACCTTTGGCAGAAGTTCTGATCATGGAAGCTGGGCAGAAAAAGATCTGTATTACTGATTGCATGCAGCACATATTTGGTTTATTTGAGTAGCGGAATACAAACTGATGTATGCCCACCAGCCTGTTCCATTACTGCAAGAAATTCTTCATCTTAACATAAGTTCCAGAAAAAAAGTCACTGCTTTCCAAAAATCAAAGTTGGTATTAGTGAAAACTGATATTCTTTTATTCTTTGCTTTCGTTAAACAAGTCAACACATAATCTGAATTAAAAGCCCAGCAACTCTGTGGGAAAATACCTATATTAAAGATTTTTGTCTAAAGGATTTAATTAAGTTGTTTTAGTAGGTATTCTTCCAGAGAGAAGGGGAGAGCTTACCATGTGTGAAAGAAGATCTCTGTGGTAAGACAATTCCATCAGGTACTTTATTAATAATGAAGGCTTTCAGAAATTCTGGCAGACAACGTAAGGTCAGCCTGCATAGGAAAAAGGTTCCTTTCTAACTCAGTGACTCATGTATGCACACTTAGCCACTTCCTCCACATTTTTTGATCCATGTTCCATCACAATCCAAATTTTGAACAAGGATTTTTAAAGCCACTCTTAAAGTAAGCGGCATTAAATTATTTAGATTCTTTTCCAAACCTCTTTAAGAAATCCAGAGGACACCCCAAAATTTCTGGGCACCACCCCCACCCACCTCATTAGAGTGGAGAAGAAATTTTGTGGGGGAAAATGTGCTGAAAGTGCCAGAAAAATCTCTATACAAAGACTGGTCTCCAGTAATTAGCAAGTAATAAGAAAAAAATCATCACATACATACAAATGGCAAACTGAGTCATGCCTCAGCAATATGCTTCTTTGCTACGATTGAGCCAGTTCATTTTCAAAGCAGTAATTTGAAGGGTGTAAAGGGAGACACATTTATTTGCTTCCTTCCCCCCCTGCACCCTCCTCCAGCAAAAGACACAGCATTAGTTATAAAAACAAATGAAGGAAAATTCCCCAAAGAACCTTAGCAAGGAACAAGAAAAAACATCCCTTGTAAACAGCGGGTGGGTCTTCTGACAGGCTTTGTTTGCAAATGATAACAATTACAGGCAATTTTTCATTTCAATTGGAAGAACAGGTATTAAAAAAAAAAGGAGAGCAAGAGAAACAGAGAGTGAGTGAGATTTCCCAAGTGCCTTATTCCCTCCCAGGTCTACAACCTAACAGGAGTGTAGAGAGCTCGGTAGTTTCTTCTTATTCCATTAAGTGAGATCTAATTGTGTCTCTTCTGTCTGTTGGCAGATGCGGTTTCTACATAACAACAGCCCAGAGACAGAGCTGCCTGATTAATGCCTCCAGCTGTCATATGCCCCATTATCTGTGCATTTGCATAACTTAATGGTTTAGGACAGGGGAGAGAGGATGCTTAATTTAATGTTTAGCAGGCTCTTGATAGCTGAATAATTTAAGAACTGTCAAGGGAGGTCAGTCCTACAGCGATTCAGCAAGACAGCCGTGATTTCTGAATATCATTAAAATCCTTACTTAGGATAATTTGAGGAAAAAAAAAATAAAAGAAGGGGAGCATGGAAAAACAACAATGCCTGAAGGGAGGCCCTGCTTTTCTGTTAACTATTCCTGCCCCGAAGATTAGGAGAAAGACTTGTGCAAAAAAACACATCAATTAATAGCATGGACAAGACAGAAAGGGGTTAACCCTATGTGAGCTCTCTCTCTCTCCCTCTCCCTCCCTCCTGCTCCCCTTCTCTCCCCCCACCTCTACTTCCCCCCCTTCTTGCCCCATCCCCCAGCCTTCTCATAACTGAAGGCTGGAAATACAGAATTTTCCTAAACTCTTCTAAAAGCCCAAAATGCTTTGAACACGAAACACTCTCGGTTTCACTAGATGCTAATGAATATTATTAAGCTAATCTTCCATTTGTTTTCTAATTATATGTCAGAAAGCACTTGCAGTGGCAGCTGAGGCAACTGCCAGGATGCATTTATTTATCTTCCAATCCTCTGCGTACTGACCGCCTATAGCACAGAGTGATTAGGATCAAATAAAAAGGGATTAAAAAAAATCAGATTTTTTGCAGCTTGATTACTGTTCTTTTCCAAGTTCATTAAGTTCTGCATGACATTTGACTCTATTTTAAGAACTGATAAAATGGAGTTACTCAGGCTTCCCTGTGAGGCATTCTGTCATAATACAAAATTGCGTGAAAGAAGTAATCTACAACTGAACTGATCTACTGTATTGGCTCTTGCTGAGATGAAGCTAATTTTCCCCACAGCAGCCCTTGTAGTGACGTGCTTTGAACTGGTGGTTAGAAAGGTGTGGATAACATACCAGTGTTTTAGCTACTGCTGAGCAGTGCTGGCACTGCATCAGTGCAGGCTCTCCAACATTTCCCCCCACCAGTGACGATGGGCAAGATGTTGGGAGAATACAGCCAGGGCAGGTGACCCAAAGGATATTCCATACCATCATCTGCTAAGCAATATAACCTCAAAAAAAGAGGGAAGAGGGGAGCTGATGTGGTTGACCTGAACCCAGGCTAACTCACAGCACACCTGCACCACGCCAGGTGTGGGGAACAGCTGAGGGGTGGAGTTTGTGCCCTCAGCTGAACCTTAGGAGCAAAGGTTCCTAAGCAGAGACAGTCTCACCACATCCAGGGTTCAGGCAAAGAAGAAAGAGAGAGGCTCTCCAAGGCTGGAGTTCCAACTGGGATGATTTATTAGGGTCAAAGGGGAGAGACACAAGGAGAGCCCTGTGCAGCTCCGTGCACAGGATTTTATATGGGTACAAAACAAGGGGCGGGTACAACACATTATCCAATGGGGTTAAGTTGGGGTGGAATTGAAGGGTTGGATCACGGGTCTTGGGACGAATCAGGGCAAGTGGGAGAAGGAAGGGATCACGGGATTGGTTCTGGGGAGGATTGACATAGAAGGAGCTGGAACAAGGGGTTGGATAACTGTGATTGATAGGGAAGGGACTGGAACATAGGTGGGGAAAAGCCATAGAGGGAAACAGGGGGGAGGACACAACTTTGGGAATACACCAACTTGGGAATAAACATAGGGGAGACAAGGGAACAAACCATTTTACATCAAATAACAACGATTGAATTAAACTAAGACAAACATAAGCTGCAACAGGGAGCAGGCATTTGCTGCTACTACATTTGTCTTTCAGTGCCACTACTATGCATCTGGAAGCCCTATTTCCTGGAAAGCAACTGGACATTGTCTGCTGATGGGAAAGAAGTATAAAATGTTGCTTTTCTTTTGCTTCCATGCACAACTTTTGTTTATGCTTTATTAAACTGCCTTTATCTTGATGCACAATTCATTTTTTTCCCATGGTATTTTCTCTCCTGTATTCTCCAGAGGACAGGAGTAATGGAGAAGCTTGTTGAAGGGCAAGATGACATCCATCCATCAATCCATCCATCCATCCATCCATCCATCCATCCATCCATCCATCCATCCATCCATCCATCCATCCATCCATCCATCCATCCATCCATCCATCCCACCATGCCATATCTATTTGGTAGCCAAATCAAGGACTTGCTCAATGAGTTCTGGAATCATAGAACCTTAGAATAATAGAATGGCTTGGGTTAGAACGGACCTAAAAGATCATCCAGTTCCAATGTCCCTACTATGAGCAGGGACTCCTGCCAATAGACCATGTGGCTCAGTGCTCAGCCTGGCATTGTACCCTCACAGGGACAAGGCATCCACAACTTCTCTGGGAAACCCATTCCTGTGCTCACAGTGAACAAGTTTTTCCTAATATCTGATCAGGACCTAAACACTTTCAGTTTGAATGCATTTCCCCTTGTCCTGTCACTACATGCTCTTGTGAAGAGTCTCTCATGTTTCTTGCAGTTTCCTTCAGGTACTGGAAGGCTACAACTATATAACCCCAAAGCCTTCTCTTCTCCAGGATGAGCAGTTCCAATTCTCTCAGCCTTTCCTCATAAGAGACATGTTCATTTCCTCAAATCATTTTTGTGGCCCTCCTCTGGATGATCTCCAACAGGTCCATGTCCTTCCTGTGCTGGGACCCCAGAGCTGGATGCAGCACTGCAGGTGGATCTCAGCAGAGCAGAGGGGCAGGATCCCCTCCCTGCCCTGCTGCCCATGCTGCTTTGGATGCAGCCCAGGACATGTTTGGCTTTCTGGGATGTGAGTGCTCATTGCTGGGTCATGTCCAGCCTCTTCTCCATCAGCACCCCCAAGTCCTTCTCCCCAGGGCTACTCTTCATCTGTTCATCCCCCAGCCTGTGGAGGAACCAGGGGTTGCTCCAATCCAGGTGCAGCACCTTGCACTTGGTCTTATCAAACCTTATGAGATTTCCATAGGCACACTTCTTGATTTTGTCCAGGATCTTCTGGATGGCATTTTGTCTTTCAGATGTAGCAGCAGCACCACTCAGCTTGGTGTTGTCAGCAAATTTTCTGAGGGTCCACTCAATACCTTCATCTAAATCATTAATGAAGATGTTACATAACACTGGTACTGATCCTGTTTTGGTTTGCCCTTTTTCCTTTTATGTTCTATGTGTCCTGCACACATATATTTGTAGCTCTGTAGCCTGTTGTATTAGTGGCTAGTTTTCCCAGTAATTTTACATGGCTTTTCTCTAACAGAAAACAAAGTCCAGAGCTCCAGGATGTACAAGGCCCCTAACTTATCTTGGTTCTTCCTGGGAACCAAGGCTGCGAACAACTCTTCAAGATACATCTTCATAAACAAAGTTGAGTTAGCACCAAGGTGGGGGGCTCCAGAAAAGGAGCTTGACCTGGGGGGAAATTCCATCATCCCTTATCCTCCTAACTGGTGCTTTTTTGTCAATTATGTTAATTTGCTAAACATATAAAAACTGTATTCACCCCATGTGGGTGGGCTTTTGTGGACATCTTTCCATAACTGCCCCTGAAAGCCTTCGATAAAGATCCACTTTTATGTCACCTCCCATGATAAAATTTTCTTGAGTTTCCTTTCTAGGTTGGAAAAGGCAACAGCACCAGCATGGGCCTGTGAGGGACACCACTAGCCCCTTATGTCCATCAGGACTCTGAGCCATTGACCACTACCCTTTGGATGAAACTATCCAAATTTTTTATCCATCTAACTGTTGAATCCATTTCTTTCCAATTTAGAGAGAAGGATGTTTTGGGGGACTGTGTAAAAAACATTATGGAAATCCAAATCAATGACATCTGTAGCCCTTTCCTTTTCTACTGATGTAGTTACCCATCATAGAAGGCCACTGGGTTGGTCAGGCAGGATTTGCTCTTGATGAAGCCTTGACAGTTATTCTGAATCACCTCCCTGTCCTTGTGCCTAGCACGGCTTCTAGGAGGATCTGTTCTAGGACCTTCCTAGGCACAGAGTGGAAGGTGACCAGTCGGCAGTTCCCAGGGTCCTCCTTTCTATCCTTTTTAAAGATGGGTTCAATGTTTCCCTTTCATCCAATCCCCTGGGACTTTGCCTAACTGCCATGATTTTTTAAGTGTGGTGGAGAATGGCTTGGAAACTATACCAGTGAATTCCCTCAGGACTCTGGGATGCAGCTCATGAGGTCCCATGGACTTAAGTATGTTCAGGTTCCTCATGTCTGAAATAACTGATCCTTATTTACAGTGGGATGGACTTCACTCCAGGAGAAACATGCTCTGCTATTTCTGTTGAGTGCATTGCATTTGTCCAGCCCTGTCATCCCCTCTCCAAAAACAGAGCTCTGTCCTTCCTGAAATCTGTCACTTTGAAGTTGATAGATTTAGGATTTAAACAACTTCAAAACACAATGATTAATGATTCTGTTAAGAGCACTGTTTGACAGATTCAGTGTAACTTAGTGGAATGACATGATTTACATTTACTGGATGAGATTTGTCTGCTTTTCTGCTTGTGGTAAGCAAGCTGACTTTCTAGCCAGCACTTTGGCCCTAAGCACTTCTTTTTGCATATGTTTCTGGGCAACCACATATTTTCTGGCTTTACCCACTTCAATTGCTGTCTGTTCTGCTTTGCTCAGCTCAGTTCACTTGGCCCTAACAGAAACCCCCATGGGTTTTCCTTGGGTTCATTGTGTGGATCTTTCTTGTAACTGGCTTTTTTCCAGAATGTGCCTTGCTTTAGCTAGTGAATTCTATAAAATAGCTGAACAGCTTATTTGGTTTCTGATTTAATTCCCACTGTGTATAGAAAACTGCAAATGTGCTGATGGTAAAGAAAGAATCTGTAAAACTACCAGAACCTTATGTCAGTGTGTTTGTACACACAGTCCGTATACATGTCTACACACAAATCTAGGTACATACACCTGGGTGAACTACCTCAATTTTCTTACCCCCTTGTTCTTAAATCAACAGCTCAGAGCACCATCTGACATTGGAGCACCTGGTGTTTCTCTGAGATTTACAAAAAGTTATAGGGAAAAAATTAGTTGGAGGATTACACTGAGTTGAAGGAGAACAATTGCTATGGGTGGTTGGCAGCTGTCCAAGATTTTATAAGGGATTAAATACCTCCTATCTTTGTGTTGTTGAAATTTCCTTCTAAGCCGTTTTTTCTTGACATTTTATAAATATGGAAAAGCAACAATTGTCAGCTGAATTAATTATTCAGCTGGTGTAGTCTGTAGATAACAACCTGTGTCTTCACCAGGTAGTTACACTGACAATGACATTTGATGGGGTGGGGTAGTTAGAGCTGTAGCAGCATGGAAAGGAGAAAGAAATCTGCTGCTCTGTTTAGTGTGTTGTTTTGTCTTTTTTATGATCTTTTACCAAAGTGTGCAGTACTCAGCAGAACAGGATGAGTGGCCCACTTGTTGGGTGTTGTGTGGTGACTTTTATACACAGAACCGATCCATGGTAGGAAAGTCATGGATTGCTCCGGTTTGTGATGTGGAGGAAAAAAAGAGATGATGCTGTTTTTTTTATTGCTTGTTTGTTTAGCTACACTACTGTTTTTTTCCCTCAGAAAGCAAGACTTTTTTTTACTCACCAATACTTTTAATGTTTGATTTTCTTTCCAGTTGCTTTGTTTTAAAAGGGGAAATTGAGACACAAACTTGCATTGTGGGGCTCAGTTTCTCAGAGGTAAATTTCCATAGGTTCATTTTTGGCCACTGCCTTTTTGTAGCTTCCTAGCAGGGAATTGATTAGAAGCAGTGTGAAGCTGAAGTAGAAATTGGGGTCTTTCATTTGGTGGAAAACTGTAGTTCCAGGTTAGAGAACTCACTTTTAAACATGAATCCTGCTCTGTTAGCCTAACCGTTATCTTCCTCATTTTTTTTCAAGACAAATTTAGTATTTATGCTGGAAACCCCAAATGACAATGTTGTCTATTTCTAGATTTCTGCTAACAGAACAAGAATAAGAAAAAAGTTGAAACGCAAAAAATCCTTATGCTCACTAACATAAATCATCTCAGTAGTTGAAATCAGCACATATGGTATGGCAACATTGCCCATTACTTTGAGACCCTCTAATGGAGGACCATATGGGCTTCTGCTGCATCAAAACACAATATGCCTGTGTTTAGGACTCCACAGTGACCTGGATTTGGAACTTCCTTGCTTTTATTGGTTTGTGTGTCTGTATGAACATTTTCTCTTCCAACACAGTGTTTTGTTTTTTTTTTCCTTTTAATTTTTTTTTATGATTTCTTTGTTCAGTGACAGATTCCAATGGGTTGAGCAAGACAATGCCTGTGGTTTTTGCATTTCACGTGATTCCCTTTGCACATTTTGTGATATTTACAGATTGCAGAAATAATAAGAGGATATTACAACTGGGTGACTTCACCAGAATAAATTAATGGAGAGAAAAAGTATTTCCTTTTTTTCTGGTACATCTTTTTTTAATAACAGATTTTTTTTTGGAATCATGGAAATTAGGGTGCCATCCTGAGAATTTCCAATGGTTCATGGCCACTGTCCTGCAAATATCACTCTGTCCTGTGGCTATGTGGTATCAGGGTCTTATAAATTAATTTATGTCAAGATTTTTACACCAAAACAGAAGTAAGCATAAAAATGCCCCTGAATCTAAACACTTCCAGCACTGCCTGATCCCTCTCCTCGTGTCCCCTGTCCAGTACTGATACTTGGTACTAAGTATGTTTGCTCTAGATAGAACATAGATCTTTGCTTTTGCCACATTCATTGATCCCTGAAAATAATCAATAACAACTTCTTTCCTCTGGTGTCCCCAGGAAAAAATGCACATCCTCTATGGAACCTGCACTCTTTTCATTCAGAAGATTCTTTTCAGTCATGTGGCTGGCTAGTCATTTTACTGCCCCCCTTGGCTGGCTTCAGAGTCCCTAAAATTCATTAGACTTACATTCCACCAACTGGCTACTGTCTTTAGTTCAGCCCTCAAATGGAGTAGGATAGGTGAGATCCTCCATTTCTTGCTCCCTTCTCAGAATAGGAACAAAGAGTTGGTGGCCTTTCCAGGACTGTGCTGTGGTGTGCAGGTGACAAATGTCTTTGTATAACAATAGTCCTCCTTCTCCTTCTCTTAAATTATCTGTTACACAGATAATTGTGCGTAATAGTGGATCAAGACTAAATCTAATCAGTTTTTTGGAAGTATGACAAAAATATAGTCACCAAGGTCTATGCATTCACCAAGGACCTTCCAAGCCCAGCGTAAGACAGAAGACAGCAGATGGATGTAGAGGACAGATGGGGACATGGTTATTAACACAATGATAAAGAGTGGTTGGCTGGAGAATGGTTTCCCTTTCTGTTCCCAAAGAGGACAGGTTTTCTCTGGCATCTGGGGCTAGCTGGTGGGAATGAGAACAGTCAGAGGAGGGCAGATGTCTTCACATTGCTGAGTAGGGAAACAGGGCATAACACTCTCTACAAGTGGTAGCTCTTCTTCATCCAGGATGGGTTTAAATTGATTTTGCAGACAGGGTTTTGAGAAGCACAAGGTTCAAAAGGCAGTGGATGTATATGGAAGCAAAAGGCACTGAAATTAATTGTGAAAGGCCTCAAACCAGGGCAGAGGGGTGCACAGGGGGACTGAGAAAAGTCTGGTACAAGTTGCTAATAATATAAGCATATTTCTGCCAGTTTTCTATAAGAAATATTACTGAGCAAGATCACGAGTTTAGCAATCTCATGAAGTTAAATTAGATAAAATTATCATCATTCCAGTATCAGATAACTGTTTATTTTGTGACTGCTTCTTCTGTAAGTGCTACTGCTTTGATGGCCATGCTGTGTGAGCTCAAAATGAACTGTATTACTTGACATTACTTTACAGTATATTAAGTAACAAGTTGTCAGGTTCCACTGTGGGAATCTGCAAGTTCTTTTAAAAATAGATAGTCAGGAAGGAAATTAGGCCAAATGAGGCAAACATTGTATCTGAGAAGTATTTATTGGTAACAAAAAACCAAAATCAAAACCAAACCAAACCAAATAAAAAACCCAAAACAAAGAGGAGTTACCCTGCTAAAGAGGGCTAGAGAATACAGAGCAAGAGGAAGAAAAATGAGAGAGAGAGACAGAAAGAGAGGAGACAGAAGGAAAATAGGGCTTTGCCCCCGCAGGCCGGGGAGAGCCGTCCAAGACCCCGAGGCGGGGGCTGTGCGCGCTGTCTGCTTGGGGACAGCGCCGTGGTGACAGGACACGGGGATCGGGGGATCGGGCAGGAGCCCGGGAGCCTGGCCAGGGGACACGGGGATCGGGGGATCGGGCAGGAGCCCGGGAGCCTGGCCAGGGGACACGGGGATCGGGGGATCGGGCAGGAGCCCGGGAGCCTGGCCAGGGGACACGGGGATCGGGGGATCGGGCAGGAGCCCGGGAGCCTGGCCAGGGGACACGGGGATCGGGGGATCGGGCAGGAGCCCGGGAGCCTGGCCAGGGGACACGGGGATCGGGGGATCGGGCAGGAGCCCGGGAGCCTGGCCAGGGGACACGGGGATCGGGGGATCGGGCAGGAGCCCGGGAGCCTGGCCAGGGGACACGGGGATCGGGGGATCGGGCAGGAGCCCGGGAGCCTGGCCAGGGGACACGGGGATCGGGGGATCGGGCAGGAGCCCGGGAGCCTGGCCAGGGGACACGGGGATCGGGGGATCGGGCAGGAGCCCGGGAGCCTGGCCAGGGGACACGGGGATCGGGGGATCGGGCAGGAGCCCGGGAGCCTGGCCAGGGGACACGGGGATGGGCTCGGGCAGGCTGGGAGGCGGGCAGGGCTGGACGCAGGGACAGGGACGCTGGGACGAAGCAGGCAGGGAGGCGGGCAGGGACACAGGGAGGCAGGGAGGCGAGCAAGAGCCGGCGAGGGCAGCAGAGCCAGAAGGCAGGACTCCAAAAGCCAGTTCGAAAATCCCCCAAAGAGTCAAAAAGGTCAGGGGCAGAACAGCCCAGAGCTTCTGGCGCAGTTACTTTTTATGCCCTCACCTCCTCTCAAAGCCCACCTGCTGCCAGGAGACCATCGACCCAGCCCAATGTCCCAGTGCAGTCCGTGGGTGGAGACCTTTTGCCATCTGTCTGGAGAGTGTCTCTGGGTACCGTGTCTGCGGGGTTCCCCTGCTGACTGCCTGTCCCATGCCAGACACGAGCTGGGGGCCAGGCAAAGTCTCCCCAGAGACAAGGCTTTCCTCCATCTTCTGCCGGCTGCCTCCTGGACACGGCACCTGTGCAGACCCTCCCCAGAGAGAGACAGGGTTCAGGCTGGCTCCTCACCATTGGCTCCTCACTCCAGTTAAGTAGTCGGCATAACCCTGAGCTCTTGGTTTAATTTAGGTAAGGAAAATGTAGAGATGAGTATTTTTGGTAAATTATTGCTCCAGGTATTTCCCCTATTTTACTTTTTTTTTTTTATTTTTATTTTTTTTTTTTTTTTTTAAAAAAACAAAAAAACCCACAAACCAACCCACTTTCCTTTTAAGATTTTCTTCAGTGTTCTAGCGCACCTATCAAGGTTCTCTTCTCCTATCAGGTTTTACGTTTTGGGATAATTCAACTAAGTCTCTTAACTTTGTGTGATTCTTGATTTTGAAACATGGGCCTGAGAGTTCTGTGAAAGCTGGCAGAATGAAAAGTAATTGATGATACAGACCTATTCAGGAGCAGAAAGGAACAGGGAATCTGCTTGTTTCCTTCTATCCTTCTGAACCAGAAGGGTTTCCTTCAAATCTCTAAGTTAGGTTTGGTTTTAGGGAAAAGTTCCAGTCAGCATTTGGTCTTATAAACCAATTTTGAAGCATAAATCCTGTGATAAGTGCTTGATCTTCTGCATATAGATTCAAATATATTTCCTGATTCTGTCTTTTTCTGTCACACAGAAAACATGAGAAACATCACATTTATTTTCTTCCACTAGCACACGTAGTGGAAGACAATGCAAATATTCTTCAGCTGCATGAGATATTACCTAGATAAAAAATTAAAAATAAAATACCCTTTTCCCTCTGTTTCCTGAGGCGATTAGGATGACAAGTCAATCATCTGAGCCCTGCATTCTTCAACTCATCATAGCATATCTCTTCTGGTGTAGGTGCCCACTCCATTCAAAGCAGTCTTTTTAAAAGGACTCTGGATATGTTGCAGATTTACTTCTCTGTAAAATCCTTTAGCCTTTTTCTTAAGTAGACACCTATGAATTAAAACCCAGAAAGATTGCAGGTATCCCAGAGAAATGGCTATTAAGAGCATAGCTGGAACAACCTCAGTGCCCTAAACTGAAATCTAAGGAGACTCAGAGAGAGCCCTTGGCAGAGTGTCATGATTCCCTTGGGGAAATCACGTCCACAACCTCTGCTTAAGGCTCCTCATTTGCAAAAGAAGAATTTCTCTTTGCTTTAAGGGTCCTGCACCACTAATGACAGCGAGTGCTCAGCTTCTGAGCTGATGAAAGTCAGTCAGATATATACCGCTAGACTTTAGCCTGTCTTGTGCCTTTTGGCTCAATGTGCAAGGAATACAACTTTCCTATACCGTCTACTGTACTACATATAATTTACAGGATCTAAATAAGTACCCAGAGAATTATATTTTGTGATGGAACTGACAGTTACAAAGAACAGAGGTGGTTAAAGATAGTCTTTCAAGAGATAGAACAATCTGATTCAAAGCCCTGGATATTTGAAAACTTCCCATGACCTCAGAAGAGAAGCTAGCTGCAATCTCCTGCTGCCTCAGCTGTATCCTGGGCTGCCCTGCAGTCTGAATGAGAGAAGAGAATGGTATTTAGTATATATTCAACTGTTGTTTTTTTGGTAAGCATTTTCTTTGTCTGGCATAGAATGAAAGGACATCTATTTAAAAGGATTGTTTCCCTTCTGAGGTTTTCGTGATAAATGCGCAGATTACAGCAAATTGTCTTCTCTCACCAGTAAGAAGTTTTACTTTTAAATGGACTTTAATGTTAATAAAATCTTCATAAACTCTGGCAGTGTAACAATAGTGATTTATTGCTCAGCCATCAAAATAAAGAAAATATGTCCAAAATAATTTTTCTAAGGAGCTCTAGCAGAATTCTCATAAAAACGTGACACAAAATGGATACTGTGAAGACTGGGCTAAGATAAGGGCTGGCCAGCTCAGCCTGAGGTGGAAGTATCTCTGGTCAAATCACTGTTTCTCTGTCTTTAGTTTTATAGATTAAAGCCCATCAGGAATGCAATTCTGTCATACATCTTCTTGTCTGTGTCATGAGTAATAGATTTTCAGTTCCCATGGGACCAGAATAATTGAATGTATTCAAATTTAACTCAGCATTTAACACCTAATTTTATTACTGAATTCAGAGTTTCTTTTGAGTAGCATATGTGGAAATCTAAGAGAATGGAAATGGAAACCAAGAAAATCCATCTAAAGGTCCAGCCTGTGAAGTGACTCCATTTCTCTGTTCTGGTTAACAGCCTATGAGAAGATGCCTTAAAAGAAAAAATTTTGAGCTTTCATCTTTAGACAAATACATATTGGAACGAAACTCTGTGAGCCGTGAGGGTTCAAGTACTTGTTTTTACTGACCACATACAAAGTTCGTTACATATATGCATTTCCGTGCTGGCAGCTTCTGTTAACTTTTAATAAAGGTGCAAATGATTTTTTCAGCAGTACTTACTTGAAAAATATTTCTTTTGATATCTATGTGAAATGTGCCAGGAAACATGAGGCAGTTCTGCTACCCACAATAACAAAGGTGACGGAAAAGAGAATAGTCTGCCATATGTCCATGGGATCAAACAAACACACAATGTGTGAATAGGCATGGACAACAAATATTAAAGTGTCTCCAAAGCTGCTCTTTGCCAAGCTGATACAGAGAAGTTGGTAAGCAGCTTGAGGAAGACTGTGTTTTTGTTTTTGTTTTGTTTCTTGCCTGAGCAGAGGTTAAAAAGAATATGGTAGATCCTTGACCTATTAGACACTGAAGAAAAACTGCTGCTGAATGTCACCTGAATATTTCAGTTGCATCCTGAGAAGAATGTGGTAGACGCTAATTGTGCTGAAAACCTAGTGATCTATTTTTCACTGTATAATTTGTGCCCATACTGTATTTTTGAAACATAGTTCAATAAAAAATTAAATTGTTGCCCTGACAAATCAGTTAAGTTTGGCCTCACTCTGCAGACATTAAAAAGCATTAGTACATTCGTACAGGCAGAGCTGTTTTGTTCAGTTGAAAAAGTTATCCCTCTGTTTACCTTACCCTCAAATTCAGGTCTGTTAATGTACTTTAAGGAATTTAAGGAATCAAGTGCAGAAATTAAGGTCTTGCAAGCAATTGTATAGTATCAAATCAAGGCCAAGAATGAAGCCAAATTCTTACATTGCAGAGATGTTCCACAGTTTCTCCTGATATGTAGCTTTCCAAAGCATATTCAACAAAAAATTTCGATTTTGCTTCATCTGCAGAGTAAGAAGGTCTTGAGAGATCTACATGTGGGTCTTACTGCTAGAAAAGGGTCAGGCTGAGAATGCTCTTGGCACAATGTAATATACTGCTTTTTACTCTCTGAAACTGTGCTGCTTATTCCCGATTGTATTTAAAAATTATTTAATGTGGAGGTATGCAGTAACCAACAAATATGTGGTAGAATGGGATACAGGGATATATTTCTCCTTTTCTTATTCCTCCCTGACTGCATGCTTGTAGTCACCACAAAGAACAGGACACTGGCTTAAACCAGTGTACACTTCTCTGCTGCATGCATGTATGTCTATAATAAGGGTAGAAAAACAGTGAGAATAGTACATATAACCAGCATTTCATTTAAATTTTTCTGTTGCATTCATGCCAACTACTAATGAGCACTGATTAATGTTAACTCTCCTGTCTCTTTCTAACAGGGCGCTGTACATTCACCGGCTTTGCTTTTTGTTTGCAAATAACTTGTCTAAAACAATTTAAAAACTCCTCCTCACCTTTGTCAATAGAAAAGGTGTGTTATTGGAATTACCAATATTGCTGACGGGACATGCTTTGGCTCGTCGGGGGCCCTGCTGCTGAACCAAATAGTGGCAGCCGTGGTGTTTCACTCCAGAGTCACTTTTGGCTAGCTGGCGATCAGCTGGGCACGCAGAGACAACTCTGGGCAAGCCGGGGCTCCGGTGGCGGCGGGATGGAGCTTCCTCCCGTTTCCTCAAACCTTCTTCAGGTTTTCCTCTGACGGAGAAGCTTTAAAGCGATGGGGAAGGAAAGGAATTGGTTCTGACGGAGAGTTTAATCCAAAGCTTTTATTCTGGCCCACAGACCTCTGAATCTAGCAACAGCTCCACCAGAACTCCCAAACCGCGTGGTTGCTCGCTCTTTTACCCGGGGGAGAGCGGGAGGGAAGGGGTCAGGAAGCCACCAACCAGGAAAGGAGAGGAGATCTTAGGGGACAAAGGACACCTGGATGGTCCAATGTCCCCCCAGGGGTAGAGGGCTTCCTTTGAATCTGCCAATCACTCAACGCCTCTCTGGAATTCCAGGAGTGACAGACAGTGCTCGGCAGGGGTGAGGAAAGGAGGGATGATTGAAACACTTGGGAGGAAATCTTCCGGGGAGGAACCTGGGGTAAACCATGACATCACGCCACAACAGTGTGTGCTATTCGTTTTATCAGCCAGTCAAGCAATGCTTTTTCAGAGCCTGATCCAGAGTCCATGGAAAGACTCCCACTGGATTAAATGTGTTTAAGATCAAGCTCTTAGCTATGGCAGCACTTAAATAATAACAGTCTTGCAAGCTCTTTAACGGGCTGCATACCTTTGTGCTTCTCTATGGCCTGCTAGCTTTAGGGTTTTCTGTGTTTTTTAAGGGTTTTACTTCACCCAAGCAACCCTGACTTATGTTCTGTACAGCCTCAAAAACCCTAAGTAGAGTTTTACAGATTGTAAGTCAGAACTGACTCTTATTCTCTGATGTTGTCTTTTTCTGATCCAAAGTTCACCGTCATGCTACCTTGTCTCTTCCCCTCGTCTGCTTTCAAAATTTCATTTCTCTTTTATTTCTGTGTTTCCAGAGCTCTGGCCCCATCATTCAGCTGCTAAATCTCTGTCTCTGTCTGTTGGGCTGCCTTCTTCCTCTCAGCTGCCAGATCTTTGCTGGTTCCCAGCAATCTACTTTCCATTATCATTTCCATCATCGTCATCAAATGCATTTGCTGCTATTTGGTGAGTTAGCGAAGATGGGCAAGCCCACACTGTTATTCTGTCTCCCAGCATTCCTAGATGGAGAGCACGATAAGTACAAGCCAAAACAGTATTTTCTGCTAAGGAATCTTAAACTCTTAATAGTCATGACTTTCCAGTACTCCAAACTGGATAGGCCCATATCATTTGGCAGTAGCTTAACAATACTCCATTGACTTCAACAACTTTACTTTGACTATGACAGAAATTTACACCTTAGTATAAATGGCGCTTGGGTTTCAACATAAATCACTAGAAACTAGTTAGATGTGTGGCAAATTAAATTAAATTAAATTTCTGATGTCAAATTGCTGCAAGTTCCCAATCAAATCTCAAATTTGTGTTTGAAGTAAAATTAAAAATACTATTACCATTACCTAATGGAAATAGCTCTGTACTATATCTTCAGTGACAGTCATAAGTTTAATAATCTAACTAACCACTGGATGTCTCTACTGTGCCATATCAGTCCAGTTAAAAAATATATGTCAGACACAAAAGCCTACTTACAAAACAAGGCAGTTTGAACATAGAAATATTTGAAATGATGAGACAGAGATTTATGTCTCACTGGACATGCTATGAAATGCAGACATTACCTGTATGGTACAGCAAAATTGAACAGATTCTTACAAATAATGAAGTTCCTTTTCTTTTTATGTTTTAGGTGGTACCTGTTCTTCAGAGATATAGAGGTGAATTAGAGGTGTAATAAATGTATCTAAATTCGTGCTCATAGAACTATGATAAAGAGAATATCAAAGCACAATTGAGAATATGTTACAAAAAGCACCTAGGTTGTTGTAAGTCTCACACAGGGATTGGGAAATTGGTTACCTCATTTAATTGTCTCATACACAGGAATTTGTTCCAAATTAGCCACTGAAGAGGGCATCTCCTCAAAATTACTCAAGCCATAATCGGCCAATAATGGCCACTGATAGCGAGGGCAGCTGAATTCCTGTAACTCATCTTGCATGTAAATGCCCTATTCCTGTAACCTGTATTTCACATGTAATGGTTCCCGGGCACGGTATTGTTTGTCTCAAGATAGCTTTGTCCATGTTGGAGACAGGATTCCTCCAACTCTGGGGACAGAGAACACACCGGACTACATGAATATTCGAATTCTTCCCTGACACGCTCGAAGATAGAATTCTCCAACACCGGACAGCGAATGAGGACTGCATGAATATTCAAAGAAAGAGAAAGAGGCAAAGGACACCTAGCCCCAGGCAAGAAAAACATTATAAAACCACAGGTCACCAGACCGACTTTGTGAACTCCACCGTTCTGATTTGAAAGGGAGACAGAACTGTGTTTCATCCAGCGCAGGTCCTGGGTCCGACTCTGCCTCTTAGATTGTGGTTGGCAAAAGATTGTGTTTCGATTGGCAAAATAAAATCTATCTCCTGCTTTTTTAATCTGGCGTACTCAAATTATTGATTTGGCCTAATCTGGTTGTTTTACCTATAACAGAGGTATAGAGGTGAATTGATTGCTTTTGTTTCTTTAAATCAGCTGAGTGGCATTCATATTTAAATGTTAGTCTTCCTTCTTCAAATATCCTTCTAATGTTGTATTCTTTTGCTGTCCCTCTCCATGGACCACAGATGATGGAAACGGTGCTCTGGAAACTCTAAATGTTAATTAAGTAACCAAAGGCTACATGAGAACCAAGGCAATTTAAAACAGGAAGGATAAAATCATAAAGACAGGAATACGTAACAGTGTCAAATATATCGCATGGGCTATGTGCTTATATATGTAAGGGAAAGGGGATGAACCCTCCGATAGATACCAGCTGGATTTAGTCACCATGGCTACACAAGATTTGTTCTGGCTGTCCCTTCAAGCTGTTTTTCCAGTAAGGAGGCTTACAGAGCTGTGAGATTTCTGTGGGGCAGGCACCACATTGCTTCTGAGACAGGCTGCCAGCAGTACATTCAGACACCTGATGAGAAAGCTACAGGCATTTCCTCATTCAGACACGTCACCAGGAAAGATTGTGCTTGAAAGTGAGGCTGGTTGTGTCTGCTTGGCATCCTGTGCCACTCTCTTGGGGTCTGCTTGTATTCTGTATCAGCATGTGTTACTTTGCTAAAGGAATCCAAAAGCACTTAGTGAGTAGCACTGTGCAGAGTAGGTGTTCTGTACACCAGATTAAATAATGACTATATGGCCCAAGTGGTTCCTTCCAGTCTTGTTTTGATTTGAAGTTAAAAAAATGAAGCATCAAAATTAATAATAAATACCACCACGCAATTTTCCATTTGTCCCAAAACTACCCATCTGTCATAGTTATTAAGTCGTTACCAGTATGAATGCTTTTGCTTATTTGTAGTCCCTCACACAGTCACTTCCACTTCTGAAGATGAATCAGGATGTGAAAAATGAGTGCCTAGTTTGAGAACTGGGAGTTATGACAGTCAAATGTTTCTTTGCCATGCCAGTAATGACGAAGCACTGGTGTCTCTAGTATAGCTGCTGGATATTCATGCAGAAGAGATGCCATGTGTGATGCTAGGAGTCAGTGGTGACAAATTATTGTGTTGAGCTAGGGAATTCACAGAGTGTTGTCAGATACTCATGAATTATTCTTACCAGGAAAAAGGTAATAAAAAGTAATAAATGGGGGCTAGATACTCTCACCTGGATCTTAATAATCATGACTGTAGTTGGTACTTCCACTTGGGTGGGTTTTTGTTTGTTTGTTTGTATTTTTTAATTTTTTAAATCCACAAAAATGTTAAAACAGAAAAAGCAATTATCTATAATGCTGGTGGATTCAATTCCACTTCATCCTAAAACTTTGGTCTGAGCAGAGCAGTTGAGATTTAAAAAGACTGCTCTGCCCTCCTGTATCTGTAACAAATTGCTGCATAGCAAAGTTTAAAAATGCTGCTTCAGGGAACAAAAGAAGCCACTAAAATGTAGATAAATCAACAGCTTTTGTTCAAAGGAACCTTTTCACCTCTTCAATGGCATGGAACTTGCAAGAAAAAACCCAGTATTTTGAATTTTGTCCTGCCTTTCATCCAAAGCACTCTGGAAAAAAAAATTAGTTCCCGTCATGATAGAGTGTTTGCAAATGTTGATATTTCACTTTGAAGGGGACTAGGTCAAGACAAAATGATGAACTATGTTTTCTTGAAGGTCTGACATAGGCAACCTGTACTAAGAGCCATGAATAGAACCTGGATTATCACAAGATAAAAGCCCTGTTTACTGATTTTTAGGAAATGAAATCATGCAGAGGACAAATCTCTAAAGAATCTAGTCTACTGGTCATGGCAGACAATGAAAACTCACCAGTTGACTGCAGGTGTTTCTGCATTGATGGAAGAATAAAAGTAAACATATGTTAAGTCTATTGGCAAACACACTGCTCATGGCTTGAGCTGGGTCAGGTCTGTAGCTATGAGTGTAGCAATGCCTGATCTTATTGGGGATTTAGTTCTTAGCCTCTGTGTCAATTTGAGACCTGTAGAATGCTAATAAATGTCTCCTCTTGCCTTGCAGAACCCTTGCAAGGGTGACTATATGGATATTAATGGATTTCAGGTGCTTAGATGAATCTGCCAAAATAAACATTGCATATATTTTGCCAAATATCTTGCTTTGTCCAGATCCCAGTGTACCTTGATCCATATCATGCATATCAGACACAAAAATTTACTCTTTTTTCGCACCTCTGGCATTTTTCTAATATACATTTCTTAATCTTAAATTAATGCATATTTTACTTTTCCAGAATAATAAGATTTGCAATTTCCTTTGGGGAGAATATTCGCCTCTTTAGAAAATTTTCTTACACTCATTCTGAACATCTTGACTCTGTATCCATTCATACAATTATACTTTATGCATTCTCTAAATAACTCCACTTATTACTTACGTTTTTCTAGCTTTAGAATTTTGACATCTCCTGCTATGTCTCTCCATTATGCACTGAGGTGTCACTTACCCATCATGCAGAATTAGCTCCTATAATTCTGCCTCATTATTCACCTGTGGAACCTTCGTTTCTGGAAAGCTCTGGTGTAAACTCCCCACCTGTCTGTCAACATATTTTGGTCTGTGGACTGAATGCAATGTTCCAAATGTGAATATATGAGAATTGCATAAGGTAAGGACAAGTTCATTTCAGTTTCCTCATGTGACACCCAAATCCAAGCACTTTCTTCTTTTCACTGCTCTGTATCATAATGAACTCTACATTGCCACCTCCTACCTCTTCTCCATCCTGCACAACCAATCCAGAGTATTTCTGCCTGGAGAGTATATCTATCACCACCCTAGTGAACACTTACATCTCTTCACTAGCTTCCATTAAACTCATTGAACTGTTCCCAGTGAATTACTGAAGACACCTTCTTTCTCACCACTTGCTGGTTCCATCCTGAACAGCTTTAAATGGTTGCTTCCAACAACCCCTGTCCATTTTTTGTACACTTGTGTTGTCCTCAGATTGCAATGACTTATTCTGCTTTTCTACCTATGGAAGTAATGTCTCTAGATGCCTTAATCCATTGGGATTGTCTTGCCTGTCTAGGAGAACTGGGGTGGGATTCACTTCTGCTGTCATCAGATCTCTGCTCTGAACCCACAGCATGACTAAGGTGAAAGTAAAGGGTGAACTGCACCTCAAGGCCAAGGATACTCCCTACTGAAGCATGGCCGTTCCCTATGTCTCCAGAGAAGGGAAAGCATTGTCAGGCTTTTGCCACGGCCCCCAAGCATCGTACCACTCCTCTGAACAGGCTGGAGGCCAGGAGGCTTCTGCTAAGATTTTGCAGAAGCACTGATGATCATGAAAGTCTGCAGTCAAAGTGAACTAATGATATTGCCAGAGGAGATTGAAGAAGGAGGGGAAGAGGGAGCAGAGCTGCCTTTGAGACAGGAGGCTGCAGGAAGTCTGAATTTTACAACTCTTCTAAAAGGCTTTTAATGGTTTGCTTCATGGCCTCATTAAGAGAACAGCGTTAGAGCTTGAAAAAGAGCCCTCTGCAATTCTTGTGCTGGGTGGAAAATGCATGTCACAACATATATCTATAGCAAAGAAAAGGAGTGCAGAACTATGCTGTATTGTTGGACCCCAAAGAAAAGAGCTAGAACATTTCTACTTTCACCCTCTACTCTGAATCCTTGCAATAATTAGCCGAAGTAAAATGAATATTAGCTTATGCTTAACTGTCTTTCCAGCATGTTACTCTGCATTGACCCAGTAGTGCTAAACCAATTATTTTTTGAACTTTATGGCTTTAAATAATCCACTGCTTTAAAACTCCCTCTACCCCTCAGCTACTTAACCACAGGCCCGACTGCCCTAAATCCTTTTCTTATACTTTGTAGCTTTTTAAGCAAGCCCCCTCTTTAAGTAGACATAATCCCTTCTCTGTAGAAAACATGAAAGACCTTGAACAAATCAAGATTTCTCCATGGAGAATTCAGCTAATCCTCTGCTTAGCTCCTAACAAGGAAATCCATCTCACCACCAAGCACCCCATTACTAGAACTAATGCCTGACTTGAATAACAAGCACATTATTGTGCTTTAATTGTAGCACCACTCTGTCACATGGAGAAGTTGGAGAGAAACGTGATTCGGCTCCTCCAGGAAAGACAGGTCATGCCTTTTTGTTGTTGTTCACCTTACTGTGATTTAAAATTAAGTATTAATATGAACTGCACATGCTTCAGATTAGATGAAACTGCTGTACTGTAGCTCTCTAGTACACTTTATTATAGAACAAGTGCCGTTACACTGGATTACTATTCTCCTTTACATTGTCTTTTGACTGTTGTGAAATTCATATGCCTGGGCTTGAAGGGATATAATCATGCCTTTGGGGATAGGGAGGCATCAGACATTTGGTCACAGAAAATTATGTTAGTGTTAAATCAGAGTGAAAACAAACTAATCCACAGCATGGATGCATGGTCAGCACTTTTTCCCAGAAAGGCTCTCAGCAGTATCCACTTGCTGCTGCTGTAACAGTAGAAAGGAAAGAAAACATTTTGTGTGAAAATAACTGTAGGTATCAAAAAGAAATAGAAGTTGCCACTCGAGCTCTGGGCTAGTGGTGTAGCTGCTCACTGGGTACTATCACAAAATGGAATCAGGAAGAGGACACCTGGTACAGACCCCAGGGCAAGCTTGGGCTTGACCTCATGGGCCACCGGCCCATGCAATTCCAATTACTCCTTGGATCCTTGTGGTCCAACAGCCATAGCTAAATCAGAAATGCCCAAAACTGTGGGGAGCAAGCTGTGTGCACCTTACCATGTGCATGAACTTGGGGGCACATGGCTTCCTCCTCAGCTTGCCCAGGTTTGGGGAGAGGTGTTTGCTGTGTTCCATCAACAGATACAGAGGGAGATACACAGCCAGGAGCCAGTGTGTGAGGCATGAGCCCTGAACAAGAAATGCACCTCCTGACTGACATACTCATGTTAAGCCACACTACCTCTGATTTAGTCTCTTAATCAGCTCCATGCCATGGAATTAGTGCACTTCTTCTGCAAATGTGAAGCTCCTCTAGATGCCATGAAGCAGATAAGACCCCATTTTTTTTCTGGATTAGGAGGAACAAATTCATTTGGAAGAAGTCTGGGGAAGCCCTGAATTAAACAAGGAAATATCTTTGATTCTGTTTTTCAGAGCTGAGAGAATTAACTGTGAGAATGGCAACTCATTTCTATGCCTGGTAAAAGCATATGTATATTGCTACACAAGAGTGATTGCAACAAGAGAAGAGAAAATGCTGTCTATTCAAATGTGGTGAGAAATTAGGATGAAACACCTTTTCGGTCAGACACAGTTTATCATCTGATGTGGAGAGCATAGGCTGCAGGTTTATTCTCTTGGTTAAAGCACATAATGTGCTTTTTAAACTAGGATTTTTTCCTCTCCATTCAATAAACTTAGCTGTGGTTATTGTTGTACTTATGCCTCTAGATTCTAAAGTATAACACTGAGCGATGGGTGGGATTTGGGAGCAGCAGCATTATATGGAATTAATGTGACATTAGGAAAATACTGAACGAGATTTTAATTATAGTGGTTTTGGCAAATTTTCCTGCTCTGGGAGATGTCAAAAATCCTCCTATATTTAGTAACCTGAATACAAGAACCTCATTGCCTGCTCTTCCCATCTCAGGCTGCATGTAAAGTGCAGAGTAGAAGAGTTAAAGGGTTGTAGTTTAAGGAGAGTTCCACTAGATGATGGTATAAATCTTCATAATGAGAAAGATCAAAGTGGTCAGCTTAAATGGGAGTTCAGATGCATTCAAAATCCACACAATTAGAGGCAGCAACACCCCTTAAACTTGTCCCTGCTCCATTGTAGGGAGGCTGCAACAATTGCATCTGTCATGAACACCAGCAATGTCCAGCAGCATCACAGTGGGGTGTAGCACCATGCAGGCAAACTGAACGGAGGGGTAGATTTACTTGATTTAGAATCAAGTAATAATTTGCTTAATTTATTTTGCAAATTAGACTAGGCTAACATCAATTCATTTTTAAATGATTACTATAAATGAGAGTAATTGTGTAATTATCAGCAATGTAATTACAGAGCAGAAGAACCATTTACATGAATCTGAAATAAAAAGTCAAAGCTGGGTCTTATATTCCCCCAGCTGACAGATGTCAGGATGTTAGTGGGGCACAGGTCTCAGCCTGTTTGCCTCAGGAGGAGAAAAGATACAGCTCTTTGTACATCTAGGTAGCATCTTTTGTATCTCACTTGGATTGGCAATGGAGACCTCAATGGGGAGTTTCATGAAGATCTTGTCAGGCAGAATGAATCAATTAAGAGGAAGGGTGTATGGGAAAGAATGTATCATCAAGAAAATCTGCTGTGCAGAACAACCTTTGAAAAATATTAGCAACTGAGGTGAATGCTTGCCTTAGTCTCTTGGGAGAGTACTAAAGAATATGCCACTCTGGATGCCAGAATACTACCCAGATTCTCCACTTTNCTGGCTTCCTGGGGGGTGGCTGGACATCTGCTTGCCCAGAGGAACCTTTGTTCTGCTTTCCCTGCATATGCAGCTTTTGCTTCACAGCTTAAACTGTCTGTACCTTCATTCATGAGTCTTCTCCCTTTCCTCGTATTTCATTCCCATCTGGCAGAAGAGGGGAGTGAGGGAGTGGCTGGAGTGCTGTTTGGCTGATGGCTGGAGCCAACCCACATTGTTCACGTAGTGGATTTATTACTCTGTAGTTAATTAACTGCTAGCTATGTAATTCCTTTAATTCATGGTATGAATGAAACCTGCAATCAAAACCACAGAGTGGACAAAGAGTAAGTTAGTAATGAAACAGGAAACAGAATTCAAGAATATTGATCCTGGTATAACCAGTGTGAAGACGATACTTTGTGATCCTGTAGTAGTTCTGCTTTTTATTTCAGTATATTTAAAAAAGAAATAAGAAATCAAGAATCCTGAATTCTAGAATTCTCTGCCATACAAATATCTACTTATCTATAGGCCCTGACCATTGTGCCTGACCAAAGGTACAACAAAGAATTATATGCTTATCAGATTGTTTCTGAAAACATGACAGTATAATAGATATTGGCTTAAACATCTTAAGGCAAAATATTGAAAATCAGAGCTGATTTTATGTAGACAACTTTTGCACACACTTTTTTCAGAGGAGCTGGGAAAAAAAGACCATAGCTAGGAGAGGCTTGACTCTGTGCCACATACCATCTGCTTACCCTTTCATTTCAGCTCTGGGTGCTATTGAAAATGGTGACCTTGATAATTCTTTTTACTTGCACAGCTTTATAAAACTGTCTTGTTACATCGTGCAGGGCTGTAACTTCTAAGAATTGAGAGCCAGACAGAATCAGCTGTTATTGTACGTGGAGGTGCTTGTTGTACAGGGCTGATTGGTTATAAATTGGACATTGAGAGCACAGGCCTCCCTAAGGCATCTGAGTAATTATGGAGCAATTTGCATCCTTTCACAGATCTGCTCAGGAGAGCTGTGAATCTCTAAGCCCAGCTCAGTATGCAGAGGTGTGTTTGCAGAAGCTGAACAAGTGCATAAGCAAAATGAAGTGCTATATTTGAGCTCCTCCTCTTTGGCAGCAATGATTCAAAGCCTCTAAGGTGTCATGACACTCCCTTCTTTTGTGCATATGAAAATGATCAGCTGAAGTAGAGGACTGTGATTTCCACATGGAACTGGGTTGAATCATAGTAGTTGCTGTGCTGATTCTGTGTTGGATGTCAACTTCCCAGCAGGAGCAACTTGGCTGCTTATGGAAACTATTGGAAGAAGTCACAACTTGGACCTTTCCCTTCTTCCTCCTTTTCCTGATCCTTCAATGTAGCCCAAATTCGTCTTTGAGAGGGTCGCCATGAGCCTGGAGCCCCAGACAACTGTTCTGCTTGCCTTGGAAATCAGTTGTCTCACAGCTGCTTTGTCCTCATTAGTGTAAAACTAGATTTCTTTCACACACTGACCTGCTGATCACTCCTTACTGTCACTTATTGAACTTAGCAGTAGCACACTCTATTTTTATGCTTTATATAATTAAGCCCCAAACCAGCAAGGGAAGTGGCAGCTGCCCCATGTTTAGTGTCAGAACTGACACTAAAGGGTGTGACCTGACAGACCCTGCCAGGCTGAGCAGCAGCACAAGTGATGTGAGGGCACGTGCCAGTGCCTCTGTCAGTGTCAGAGCATGTGTGATGAAATGTCTGGTGGCTGCAGGCAGATGGACAATGGCATATCTATTGTAAAGCCTGCATGCCCAGTAAAAACCCATTAGAAAACTGTGGACAAATGTGAAGCATCAGTGTGAGTTCTTACTGGCTGGCTACCTTATAACATGTGGCTGCAATACTTCTGATGTGGTGCTATCCAGACCTCTGCAGAGTGAGTATTGTTAGCTTGACATCAATAACATAAAAGCAAAACTAAAAGCTTTTTACACATCTTTTGCCAGGTAATGGGTCTTTATTTTTCCATCCCCCAACAACAATTATACTTCTAATATTTCCACAGAGTAATTTCTGTGGTTCTCTTTTCTCTGTTTACTATAGGATTACAAAATTAACGCCAGGAGTTCACTGTGTATGGAGCTTTAATGGTTAGTAGTTCATAGATTTTTATGAACACAAGCAGCAGTCTAAAGTAAAGAGAGAGGAAATTCATGACTTGACATCTGAAGTATTCCCTAACTTCAAAGAAGTTTCAGCTGGCCAAGCAGTCTTATTTCAATAATTCAGAAGAAAGGTGTTAGGAAACCTGGGAGTGGATGAGTTCCCACCAGGGATAAAGCAATGGAAAGAATGAAAGAAAAGAAATCCTTCCTGCTGGAACTGTACTGAAATGGCAAGAAACTGTAGTCCTAAAGGGGCCAGTGAGGACTTCAGACTGAAGTACATACAGGAGGTTTTTGGCCTTAGCCAACTCTAAAATTATAAAGCAAGACTCAGGCTTGGGAGATAAGAGAATAACCCTGGAAGCTGTTGAGAATGTTGATGATGTCTATTTTCCTATGTATGTATTTATTTATTTATTTAGAGGGTGGGAGTAGAGTCATTCATCAATTGCAAGTCATCCCAGAGAAGGTTTCATTGTGTCTGATTCACCAGAAGACAGCAACTGCCTTCTAGGCAGACACAAAGTATGTCTGAATGTTTGGCCCCAGGGAATCTGACAACTCAGCACCAGCCATGCATCACCTAGGTTTTGGCAGAAATGTTAGTGGCAGTGTGACTTATCCTTGTCCTCCAGAGGGTGACTGCCTTCCAGAGCACACACACTGCCAAGGCAAAGAGTGATACAGAAGAGTGGCAAATGAAAGCTATCCTCTCTGTCAGAGGGCAACAGAAGTGGGTTTCAGTGTAGCAGAGAAAGGCATAGCTGAACTCTCTTTCAAACTGTCTTGCTCAATTAAAATATTTAACGCATTACAGCAGTGCACTATGCAGTCCATCAGTGATGCTGCTTACTCATCTGCTGGAGATATTATTTCAATTTCTCTATGGAGCCTTTTAAAAAAACAACTCTATTTTCTGTTCATGCTGTACAAAATCATTAAACATTTTCCCTGGGGAGGGACTCCACAGAAAACCTTACCGTGGGACCCTTCCATAAAAAAAAAACAAACCAAAAAACCCCAAAAAACATTCATCTGAAATGTGTGATTGCAGAAGGCTCATGGTGATGACTCTGATACTGGTAGTCATGATAAGGGAGAAAAAGCTGGTGAAACCACCCTCCAGGTATGTGACAAACAGAAGACTGTCAAGAAAATTGGAAATAGACAGGGGGCATCCACAGCTTCATTATTTTATGGTGCAACAGAAATGCTAGTAACATGTGAGAGCCTGAGAGCAGTAGATTACCTCACTGTTGCAATTTACTCTGAGGTTTGGGGCTTCGGTGCATGTGCCTTTCCCTGGTGCTAGTACAATTAACCCCTGTATAGCAGCTTGCCTCAATCAACCCCTGTATACAGCTGCCTTTCCAACTACCTCATCAGCAGCTTGAGGTCATCTGGGAATTAGGGGCTCTAGGTTTTTAGAGATCTTTGGTAAAGCAGTACATTGTTACTGTAGAGAGTTAAGACATCAAACCTCAGGAGGGATCCAGCCCTTTGAAATGACAAGTAGCCTTTAGATCAACATGAATTTTTCTCCAGTAAAAACTGGGTGATTTATCTGCATTATATTTATAGCATTTTGTATAGCTACAGAGTTCTTTATTCCTTTGCATAAATAACAAATATCTCCTGTACCTTTCTTTTTTCTTTTAAGTTGCAAGAATTGTAGGAGATTTAAAATTTCTGGGTAGATGTACTTGCTATAAATGTGTACCATAGAGTGGGAATAATAAGGACTAAATTTTTATAGAACTCTCTCATTAAAAGTCACCTTCAGAAAACACTGTTGCACCTTACTTATAATCAAATGACACCTCATAACCACCTAACCATTTTTAATATCCCCAGAATCTGTTGTATTATACCAAGGCTCAGACACTGTCTAGGTAGTCAAGGAGAGGAGTATACCATCATATTTAAAAGCAGTTATTGGGACAGCTTTTACAGGCAGTGGGCTAAGACAATTCAGAAACAATTGCTTATGTGATAGTTTGAGGATTTGTCCCTGTCAAACAGTTAATATTGCTTTAATACATGAAGTAGGCTGTATAAGACAGCAATAATGAAAAATGTCAGGAAAGACAATATCAATTGTTATTCAACATCCACATCAAAGATTACTTTTTTGTCAGTAGCTTTCAGAAAATGTATTTTCCATCAGATCTGATTGCGTTCCTCTTTGAAGTGCTCCATCCTCCTGGTAGATTTAATGTGACATCTAGGCACTTTTTAGTCCCTGGGCCTCTGAGGCGATTCAAAGAGGCACAACAAGCCATCACAGGTTTATCCTCAAAGGCTGACACTGTCTGTCTGATTTATTGTAACTTTAAGAATCATCTCCAGCAAAGCATGAGCCTTTCTACCCATCCGCAGCCTTAGACTTTTATCAATTCATTTGTATGCAGCCTGTACATTCTGGTACTGAGAGCCCTATAGCCACTCATGGAAAATGCATTACCTGCTACTAATCCTTTTTATCTTTAAAGTCTGTATTTTTTATGTATAAGTCATTTTGGGTTATCATAAAATATACATAATTCTAGCCCCAAAAAAGACAAAATGAAAAGAGAATATATAATAAGTTATGAGCTTGCCGTGTCCTTATCACCAAGGATTCTAAATAAACAGCTCTCCCTATGTAAATACTGCAGGATATAAAACTGTGATTACTTTCAATAGGGAATAGGAATGCTTCCATTTTTGTTCCTCGTTTCAAAGCAAAATAGTGAGATGAATCATTTTAAAAGTGTTTGGGAGCAATTTTATTTTCTGCTTCATTGCTTTGGGGGCCTGACACTTGTAGGGGTTGCCTGTCAAACTTCTGTCATATACCACAGACTCCCAGAAGCACCTTATGGTTTCAACATTTTCCTTCAAATTCATGGTCAACCATAAGTTAATGACAGCTTGTTTATTTTTTCCTTTTACTTTCCTATTTTAGAGGGGTTGGGGGATGGTGACAATGCAGAATGTATTCAAACACCTGCAGTATCTCATGGCATACTATTAAAAGGGGTAAACTGGCTGGAAGAATGGTAGACTTCTGGGAGCAGGGCTTTCTCTATATGTTTTGAGTCAGTTTACTGCAAATTCAATGCACTATTTTCTTAAAGTAAGGTAGTCTGTGAATAGTCCTGCCAATAACTTCACTAGACAGAGGAACCATGCAAACTTTTATCATTTGGGATGCAACATTAATCACAGGTGGAACTCCTTAAAAATTAAATCTTACCATCTTCTACCTATATCAGTCCTGTGTCTCATGCATGCAGAATATCATAGGTCAAGATTATGAAAAGTAAAAGGCACATGAAGCTGTATTTCGATATTTCTGCATATGTATATATTTATGCACACACTCAGATAGATAGATACACACACAGAGGAGTCTTTGGGTATATGCAAACCCAAACACACATACACTGCTACTGGAACAGGTTTTACAGGCATTGGGCTATGACATCTTAGCTCACCATAATGAAAGTTTGTGTGTTCTTGCAGCCATGTGGCACCAAAACATAGAAGAGTTCAAATGACTAACTTTAACTGAAGATGCTGAGATTCAGTGACCTAGCAGGAGCTAGAAATCTGTACGATTTTGCAGGTGTTGTCCCATGCGTCCCTGTGGCTTCCTGTTTCAGTGAATCCTGTCTCTTGTTCAAACTTGTTCTACACCTCTGAGGAAAAATTAATGTTTAACACTACGAGCATACCAACAGACATTCCATTAGCTAATTAAATTAGCTAAGTTACACCAAGATAAAATATAAGGGAAAATATAGCTAGGTCTATTTGTTAGATGCTATGCAAGAAACTAACACACAGGGAATGTAAATTCAGATCTATTTTTCAGACTTGGATATAATACTTGTAGACACTTTTAATGAGTAATTTCCCAATCTAATGTATAACATACTAAATTATTAAAGCAGTGTATAAGGACAGTTATACAACACTGATAAAACACTTCAGCAAGCAAAGCGACTGGGTGTATAACCAGAAAAGACTTCTGGTGATGGACGACCTGTTTTCCTTAAAAGTTGCATAAGGCTCCAGGCATGCGATGAAAAGTAAATAATACTATCTAAGGCACTTGTGTGTTGGTCCCACTGATTTAATGGTGTTATTCACAGCCTACATGAAAAAGTTTTTCCCTTTACATTTTTAGGGTTGAATTCTCCTTGAAAGCTCTTGGACGTGTGGGACAGAATCCAGCGATTCAGTAACTTGTTGGTTTACTGGCAAATTCATGATGGGAAATGTTGGACCAAGTCTGGCTTTTCTTCCTCGAGGAGTCTCTGCAGAATGTAATTCCTGATTAGACAGTTACTCTTTGCCAGCTGTTCCCTCCATCAGGACCTGATTTCTAAACTTTTATCACAATATGGTATCTGGTGAGTATGGACATATTCTTGAGGGCTCCTTTTTTTGTCTTCAACTCTGCACGGGATAAATATTTGCCAGGAAAAAGATATTATTGATTTTTTTTCTCCCTAGAATATATGTTCTTTTTTAAAGGTGATAAATACCACATACTGGCACAGTCCACTTATTTCTCAAGTCTGGTATGTCCTCTATGTTCATTTGTGCTCTTTAATATGTTAATCACTAATTTTTCTTGGCCAGACTGAAAGTGAAAGTCTAGTGCAAATTAACCATTCCCTCTTGTTACCAAAATGGTGAATTATAAATAGTTATTCAGCTGAAATAAGCACATTTCTTACTAAAATTTGCTTCCAGAATGTATCATCAGTCTTTTAATGTGATAGTTTGCTGGACTATTGTTTCTTATTTGTAGTACTTTTTAAATAACATGTTTATCTCTGGGTTGTGTCCAGACCCTAAGGATGCACAGTGACACCAAGCAAAGAAAACTACTTTGTTCTGCAGAGCTTTACCACTGGAAAACACAAATTGTGACAATTTACTGTAGTAGGATTTCTAGGGTGCACAGAAGTATGAGGTATTCCTATTACTCACTAGCCCCAAGTGTTTTATTTTCCGTAGAAGGATAATTAAAATCCTTTTCTGCCTACCACTGAAATGGAAAGACGGTTACTTTCACTGGAAATTGGATCAAGCCATAAGATGGCAAGTATGTGTTCAGTTAGAAAGTGCATACCTAACAGAAAGATGCTTCCTTTTTTAAACACCTCCCAGATGTGGAAACATCAGTATGTTTATGCTCATGACTTTAAAGGATATTACAGGAGCACACTAGGTGGGAGCAGCAGATTGGTAACTGCAAATTCATGGGATCACAGAATCATAGAGTACTTAGGGTTGGACATGACCTTAAAGATCATCAAGCTCCATAGGCAGGAACATCTTCCACTAGACCAGGCTGCTCAGAGCCCCATTCAGCCTGGCCTTGAACAGCCCCAGGGATGGGGAACCCATGACCTCTCTGGGAATTAGCACAGTCAAAGTCAAATACAGCTCCCTGTGCAAGTTAATTGTGGGCAAAATAACTTGTCATGACAAGTTTCTTCCACTATCTCAATAACGAACCTTGACATTCCCTTAGAGGAATCTTGTACAAGGTTGAGAGAATAGTACAGGTTTTATATAATTTTTGGCTTGGATTTTAATTCTTGACATCTGTGCTTTCATTTTTCTCTATTCACAGTACTGCAAACAAGTCTAAATTATTGATAGTAATAAGTTACTTTCATAAAAGTACAATTTGTTTAAGAAGTGCTATCACAAATCTTGTAATAAGACATACCTGTTTTTTCTCACACTAGTCACTGGTTATCAGTTTGTCTGAAAGAGGATACATACAGATACCTCTGCTTTTTAATAGGCATAGTAATAATCCTAAAATTGGGAATTAAGATGGAATTGTGGAACTCTAAAATCTGGGATCTGCTTGGAGGAGGACTTCCTAAGCATATGTCCATTAACAGATAATCTGGTAAATTAGGGTAGGCTGGAATTGCCATGCAATGACTAATGACTACCTAAGCAACATTGATCTGACACGTGGGGCACATTCATCAGGGAAAAAATAGGCTATGGGAACATCAAAACATCAAAATCCCCTGGCACATTTAGTGTGACATTTCGGTGCAAATTACTGAAAAACAAGATGCAGAAAGTCAGCCATCAGAGCTAGTGAAGTGTGGTGGTTTAACCCCATCTGAACAGCAGGTGCACACCAAAATGGCTCTATCTCTCCTTTCCGCCACTGGGCAGGGGAGAGAAAATACAACATAAGGCTCATGGATCGGGGTAATAATAGGGAGAGATCGCTCAGCAACTACTGTCATGGACAAAACAAATGTGGGGAAATGTATGAGACCAAAAGAGCCGACAGTGCTTCAGGAAAAAAAGCTGAATTTATTATCAATCAAGTCAGAGTAGGGTAATGAGAAAACACCCTTTCCCCATTCCCCCTTTCTTCCTGGGCTCAACTTCACTCCTGAATTCTTCACCTCCTTCCTCCTAGCAGCACAGGGGGACAAAGAACAGTTCATCACACATTGTCTCTGCTACTCCCTCCTTGTCATTGTCTCACTTGCTCCTGTGTGGGGTTCTCTGGGGGTTGCAAGTGGATCTGTGCACCCCGTGGACCTCTACAGACTGCTCTACAGCTGCAGGGGAATCTCAGCTGCAGCACATGGAGTTCCTCCAGCCCTTCTGCACTGACCTGAGTATCTATACAATTATACAGTTGTTCCTTTCACACATTCTCACTCTTTTGAGTGCAAAGTACTCTACTGCTGCAGAGCAAGTTTTTTCCCATCTCTCAAATATTTTCTTCCAGAGGTACTACTTCTGTCACTGGCCTTGGACAGCAGCAGGTCTGTCCTGGAGCCATCTGGTTTTGGCTCTGACCAACATGGGGGAACTTCTAGCAGCTTCTCACAGAAGCCATCCCTGTAGTCCCTCCCACTACCAAAACATTGCCAGGCAAACATGGAAAAAATTGTGGTGTTCTCAAAAGTCCAAGGCCAGCATCTACTGTGTTTTCTTTATGATATCGACACTGCTCTATTCCTAACTGGAATCATCTCAGAAAATATAATTCTTAAAAAAAAAAATTTAAAAAAAATTGCTATTACCTGTCTTGGAACCCAGCAGGAGATGAAGTGTTTTTGGGTTTTTTTGGGGTTTTTTTCTCGATTTTATTTTCATTGTTTTGTCTAAAACACTGAAAATGTTGAGATAAAATCAAAACGATGAAAAAAAAGTACCACAACATGTCTGTAGATTTCTGTACATGTCCTTCTAGCCACCTATATTACTTGGGTTTTGTGATAAGCATTTCTGTAACCTCTATAAAAGAAGTGAATCAAAAGGAAAGTATACCAGCAGGTCTCAGAATTATGCATTATGAAAGCATGATGTTTTAATGCGATTTTGTGACATTTTCAGATTCTAACATATACCATTGTTGTGACCTGAACTGATGTTCAGTAATCTACGTTCAATTATCAGTTTTCTCCATTAAGTTTCCACTAAGCAGACACCACAATGTTTTGCAGAATTTGAAGTCTTCTCTGGGAGACAGATTGCAGTAGGGTTCATGGTGTTATCAAGAACCAATATTCATCTGCAAGTAGCCTCTTGATACAGCTTGCAATAAACAACCTGTATCACTTGGAAATTCCTTTTACCTGTTAGTTCTGGGAGCCAGCAAAGCCTATTCCAGCTAGAAAAACAAGATTTGACTCCTCTGAAGATGGTTTTGTCAGATTTAGGGAAGGAAACACACTAAAAAAATCTTGCTCTTTATAGCAAGAAAAACAAGTCATTTCATAGTCCTTTTTATCCCAACCAGCTTTAAGGTACAGATTTAAAGGAAATTTCCTCCTAACTTTAGGGAAAAATTGAGTTTAGATATATCCAAAAAGGTTTGCCAGTCCAAAGTGACATATTTCCATGTTGGCCAAGTCCACAGTTACACAGGCAAAAAACCTATGCTGTCTGTGGCTTACAGGACCATGTGTGGGAAACTGAGTTCTGTTCTTGGGCTCCAAAGAGATCAGAATATAAGAATACAGAATAATTAAATTCTGAAACCTTAATCCAAAACAAATTTGGTTTTGTCCAAATATGTTGTAATAGTTGTTTTTCTCCAGCAAGCAGCAGGGTGATTCAAAGGGCCCCCTAGGGAACGCAATGAACAGGAGTGGGCATGGTGTGGCAGTTTGTGCGGCTGTTCACGCAGGCAGGGCATGCAGGCAGGCTTGCAGGTTTCCTTCCGCCAGTAGGGTTTTTAGTTTGTTGTTTGCTGTGTTGCTGTTGGTTGGTCTTGTTTTTTTTCCTTAGTAATGGTTTTCACATGATCAAAACCTGCAGTTAGTAAAAGTATATGTAGCCAAAAAGAACTCTCCAAAAAGGATGCATCTGTCGGGACCTGTTCCTGTGTGGAGTGTTTGAGCTTATCAGTGGAACCAGGGAGTGTTGCAGAACAAGCCTGCCTGCAGTGTGAACAGGTGAACGATCTCCTTTCACTGGTGGCTGAACTTTGGGAGGAAGCTGACAGACTAAGGAGTACTAGGGAAAGCGAAAGGGAAATAGATTCGTTGAGTTCTGCCCTTCCACCTCTGAGGGAGGCTCATCAAGAGTCAGAGAACTCTCATGCTTGCCACTGTCAGTGGCAATAGAAGGACACCTGGTGGATGAAGGAGAGTGGAAATTGGTCCCTGCTAGGGGAGGTAATAGTAAAAATTCCTCCTGAATCCCATCCCCTAGCCAGGTGTCACTTCAGAATACGTACGAGGCCCTGGATCCAGACAGTCAGCCAGAAGAAGAAACTTAGAAAAAAATCATCTGCTCAGTGAGCCTCCCAATTACGCTTCACCTGTCAGACAGATCACCACCTCTATCAAAAAGAAAAGAAGGGTAGTCCTGGTGGGTGTCTCCCTTCTGAGGGGAACAGAGGGTCCCGTGTGTTGGCCAGACCGATCCCACAGGGAGGTGAGCTGCCTCCCTGGGGCTTGGGTACAGGATATCACTGAGAGACTTCCTGAACAGATTCATCCCTCTGATTATTACCCACTGCTGATAGTCCAGGCTGGCAGTGATGAGATAAAAAAAAGGAGTGTCAGGACATTTAAAAGCGACTTTAGGGCACTGGGTCAAGCGGTTGATAGGGCAGAGCACAGGT
>VXBS01005989.1:0-18238 GCA_013400255.1 Sitta europaea
GAGAGGATGGCTGGCTGGAATACAGAAAACCGTCATAATTATTGTTGTAATTGTACTAATTATATGTCTTGCTATTGGTTGTGTTCACAAAATGATCAATCATAATCTTGCAGGAATATATGCAACTACAGATAGAAATTGAGTTGAAACTTAGCAAATAGCCTTAAGGAATTTGAGAAGTTTCAATGGGGGGAATTGATACCAAAAGGGTTAATTCAATTTATATTGTGCCTGTGAATGTTTAGCAGAGAAACAAGCCATGCAGAAACTGCTTTCCCAGCAAGGATAGTTGGAAGATAAGGAGAAGACGTCTAGCTCAGGAATTTAACTACAGCCAAAACAAGGACTGAATTTGGGAACTTGAGGAACTTGGGAAGGGTTTTATGGTAATGGGCAAATTATAAAATACATGTAGTGACTATATAACCAACAGACTTGTAACAATCGGGGGACACAATAGGAGGAGTTATCCCCCATTATGCCCTCTTGGACACTAAATCGGTGTTAAGGAGTCTTATTCAACTGTTTTTGGTAATTTGGTGACACTATCATTCCAAATGCCCCCCTTCCTTCTTCTTGCCCTCATTATATATACTAAGCATGATGTCATATGGTCTGGAACATCCCTTTGGTCACTTGGGGTCACCTGTCTTGACTGTCTCCTCCCAACCTTTCAAGCACCCCCATCCCCTTTGACAGCATGGCCATAGGATAAGCAGAAAAGACCTTGGCTCTGTGTAAGACCTGCTCAGCAATAATGATAACATCTCTGTATTATCAACTTTGTGTTCAGCACAAATCCAAAACACAGACTTATACCAGCCACAGGGAAAAGAATTAACTCCATCCCAATAAAAACCATCACAACCAAGTACACAAATAGTGATTAGTAGCTTCCCTCAAAAGTCTTATTCTAGGAGCTCTTTTTTGATTTGGTCTTGTCTCAGGTCAGTAAAAGGAACAAAGTGGAAATGGCATTTCATCCACTTGCTTTTGTTAACTATTCCTCCATCTATTAAGTGGCAACATCTGAGGGTAAATAGGCAACCATGTGTGTGAACTGAATATATGCAGGTAACGTCAAGGCAACTACAACTCAGCTGAAGTGAAAAGAGTGTATTTATTCCATCATCTTACTGTCTGAAGGATTCCAAAACCAGAGACACATACACTGCTAAGCTCGTTTTAGAAGGGTCAAAAAAGTGTCGAGGCCTGATCCCTGTGTTACATATCAAAAGGTCTGAGGCATGCACAAAGCTTCCCCAGGCTGTTTTACATTCTACCAACTTTCTTAACTCCCTTCCCCACTTAAAAACAGCCTGTAGCCTAGCCTATGGGAAGAATGCTTTTAAGTCTTTAACAACATCCTGTTATCTTTTCTTGCAGGTGTCAAAGGCTTCTACTTGTTGCTTGGCCCATTGCCAAACAACTTTCTTCCCACCCAGTTTCTACAGAGAGAGCATTAGTACCACCAGATGTGGAATGAAAGCTCTCCAGCACCCTGGAAGCCCCAGTAAAGTTTGCAGTTCTTTCACCATGGTTGGTACAGGGAACTGCTGAACTGTTTTCTGTACCATAATCAGTATTTCTCTAAGCTGCTCATGCAAAACTATCCCAAAAAAATGCACAGTAGTAATAGGGCACCTTAATTTCTTTGGATTAGTTGCCCAGCCACAGTCCTCTAAGTGGGCTTTCAGTGATTCAGCCACTGTCTCAATTTCTTGTGGCTCCGCTATAATCAACAGATCATCAATATAATGGTGAACATCAATAGTGTTACCAAAAATTGGTAAAAAAAACAACTCCTTAACACCAACAGAGCATTAAGAATCAAGCATTCTATATTTGGCCAGATGCATGAGGGGATGTCCTCCAAAATATCATGCATCCTGAAACAGGAAAGTTTCCCTTTTTATGCTGTATTCTACATACGTATTCATTGATTGTCCTGGACTAAACATACATATGTCATGGTTTGACGCCGGCACAAAGCCAGTGCCCCCATGAAAATACATTGTCCCTGGTATCTGTTGTGAGATGTGACCAAAAACAGAACAAAGCAGGTTCTAACTTCAGAACAAAAAAAGGAGAAAAACTTTATTACATACAATATATAAGGAAAACACACACAGAAGGGGATGAAAACCTTAAAAACACTCCTCCTCCCCCCACCCAAAATCTCAGCACAACACAGTAAGACAAGACTTAAATTCCCAATCATGTTACCATCTTTTAAATAATTCATCTTCAGTCCATTACCACCCTTCTGATAATCAGCACTCAGTTCTTTAAGGAGAGATAGGAGTCCTTCTTGCACCATATCGTGACCTCCCCATCCATGTTCAGTGCTCTCACCACTGTCGCACGGACCAGAACTGTTTCTAGGGTTTCTTCTTTAAAGATGCTTTGGTCAGTTCNGATCCTTGTCCTCAGTGGCCAAACCAGATGCCAATATTCAAACCTGAGCACTTATTGGTTTGACCACTGAATCCAGAAAAAAAACTCACTTCCGTTTCAAACCACCATAACATATGATAATAATTTTCCTGAAATCATTAAAATATTTTCCTTCTCCTTTATGCATGCGTTCTTCTGTCCTAGGGGTCTCTATCGTGTTCCCTGGTGGTTGGGGATCCCAAAATCATACCTGATTGACTGATGAACTAGTAAAACTTGGCACAACTGGGCTGGTTGCTTTCCAGTTCTCCTTCTTACACAATGGGAATTGTGCAATTCCATGGGCCAGTGGTTTTCCAAGAATAACCATTGTGTTAGCGCACCAGGTGTAGACAATTTTTCATCTGGCAACATTCTCCCTCCACCTCCACCCTTTGAGGCTTGTGAAGTTTGTGTTCCCTTCAAGTCTTCATAAGCTTCACTTTACTTTTTTACTAACATCATATAAGTTCCTCATATCATATTAGCAATTATGTTTTTTGTGCAGCTTAAAGTAAGCATCATAATCGCAATAATTACTATAATCACAATTATACTTTGCAAAAGTGAAGCCAATTAACTAGTCAGAGAAAATCTATATACTTTAAATATTTAGTTTAACCAGTTAGTTTCTAATCCTGCCCTTAATTCTCTGCTAGATGCAGCAACTGATTTTATCCTCTCTATCTGATCATCCAATTTAGCAGCCACATTTGGAATGTGCACACAAGTCTTGTTATTTAAATTCAAGTAACCACATACTCCATGTTCATGTAACATCAATAAGTCTAAAGCTAATCTGTTTTGTAAGGTCATTTTAGTGGTGGCTTGCAATTGTTCATTTATTTCAGTGAACTCCAGTTGAGTTGCATTTGTTAAAGTTTCCATTTGTAGAGTCAAATTGTGTATGGCTAGTCTATTCTGGAAGGTAGATTATTTGCAGAGTTGTCTTGGTTTGAAAAACAGGTGTCTGCCAAGGAAGGCAGGAACCTCTCTTGGAATGGAAAATATTACCCCCTTCCCTCTGGATTATTACAGCTTTGAAATTACAGGGCTTTCAGGCCAATATATGGGAAAAGGAACAACCATTCTTTACTAGTATGTATATGGATAACAAGGCAAACAAACAAAGAACAATGGCAGCAACAAGAAACAGATAAACAGAAACCCACTAACAGCCTTTCCCTGGCTGTCGAGCACTTTCCCCTTTGTTGTAGTTACAGTCACAGCCAGCAGGGGCGCTGGTGGCTCCTGGCCAGGCAGGTCAGGTGCAAAGATTACCCCATGGCTGCAGGGGGCACTGTGAAGTGAACTCAGCCACCTCTCTGCACGTGGGTAATGGTGGGCAAGCCAGTGGAAGAGATAGAAAAGGGGCTTCCTTTACAAACCTACAGGGGCAGCCAATCCTGGTTCTCCTCCAAATGGCGAAATGGGCTGTAGTAGGAACCTCGGAAGCAGCAATCTGGAATAGCAGAGGCGAGCAGACCTGGGGTGACACACACAGTGTAGCGGAGACTCCAGGGCTGTGCCAGAAACCGTGGTGTGTCTGGATGTAGGGTTACATTGCAGCAAGAAGCCTTGAAGCAGTGGTAGAGAACAGCAGGGCTGAGCAGGCAATCACTCCCCTGGATGGCTCATCCCGGAGTCGGGATGCACAGAGGGGGTGGCCCCAATGTCAGATGGCATGCTCTTGGGTCCCAGGTCCCGGCATGGCACGCAGTGGGTCTGGGCTCTTAAGCAGCAGAGAAGCATAGAAGCGAGCCAGTAAGCTCCAGTCACAGTGCCGAAGGAAAAAAAAAAAAGGGCAAAAGCCAAATGGCAACAGTATCTTTCATCAGAAAGAGATCATGCCATTTGGCCAAGGAGATGAATTGCCCGCCCAGAAGTAACTAACTAACAGTCCGTCCCCCCCAACTCTCACAGGAAATCCCGGACTGGCTCTCACCCATTGCAATACTCCTGGAGACGGGGGGCTCTGTGTGTGTGTGTATGTGTGTGTGTGTGTGTGTGTCTGTGTGCCAAACCTCAGACACAAAACAAAACCAAAAATGAATATAGGATTAAAAAAAACATCCCCAAGACAGGAGTGAAGATGGATTCTAAAATCCATCCCACTGTAGTTTTTGTACTGGGATGTTTCAAAATTTCATCACATTTAACTTTTCCCATAGTCAGGGGCTCAGTTGTGACTCTTGATGCCAAACTGATTTTTGCCTTTTTGCTTTTATATATATTCTTCATATTTTTCACATATATCTGTAGCTCTGTAGCCTATTATTGTATAACTACATAGATTCATAGCTAGCATTTCACCTACTCTATTAGACAAAGACAAAATACATTCCCTCAAGGCTCCAATCCCTGGAGGACCAAGGTTAAATTCTCTGGGAACCAAGGTTAAAATGGGTTCTTGTGACACTTTTTCAAAAACTGACTTTAGTTATTATCTAAAAGGGGGGTTTCAGAAAAGGGTTGAACCAGGAGGGAATTACTTCATCACCTATGTCTATAATTGGGGATTTTTGTCAGTTATGCTAATTTGCTAAACATATAAAATTGTGCCCGCTTTATGTTACAGTGTGCATTTTCGGTGCATTTTCAGTGTGTATTCCACTGTGTTGTGCACCATAAGGGTCCTTATAAAGGTAACTGCATTTTATCACCTAACTGTGTTTGGTTTGTGATTTTAGGACCAGGGAAGAAGTCATCACTTCCACAAGGGACATAATATTAATGCTCTATTGAACTCTTGATTCTCCTAAAGGCAAATGTGTGGTCCAAATTCCATTACTTCCCACCCATAACGTGGGTCTTAATGATTTTACCCTGTCCTGCTGACAGTCTATATCTCTCCAACAAATCGCTTTCCTCCTACCACCCAATACTTTCAAAACAAATCATACTCCAAGCTAAAAACCAAACAAAAACATAAAACATTATCACAAAACATTAGTCCATAAAACCCTACCCCAATGTCCCTGTAGCTTATAAAAAGCATGACACTGAAGATGTCAAGATGGCTGCCACATGCACCCAAGGAAAAATGACTTAGTCCTAACCTTACTGTTAGTTCTTGCTAGGTATATACATGCGAGTATCTGCATTACAGTGTAGATGCCCTGGGCACCTTAATCTAGGTAGATAGGAGTAGGTATCAGGCTCGCCTTAACCGTAGCTCATAACGCCTTGCATTTGCCATGCCCCCCACGGGTATTCAGCAGTAGTTAATATTAAGCAATGAGTGTAAACTTAGCCATAGCAATCCTAGGATTGGTAAATCCTGTGTCAGCCACCGCAGTCATGCAGGAAACCCAAATTATAATGGAGTAAAGAGTGGTCACATGTTATCTAAGTAGCTAAGATTAAAAAGCAACTGAGCTGTCATAAGCCAAAGATGTCCATAAGGCCTCCATCCTCAAAGATCTTAGACTAATGATCAATTGAAATCCATGAAATCCAGGGCCCAAACTGGGATTAGATACCCGACTATGCCTGGCCATAAATCTTGATGCTTGACCTTACCTGAGCATCCACCTGAGAACTATGAGCACAAATGCTTAAAGCTCTAAGGACTTGGCTGTGACCCAAACCCACCTAGAGAAGCTTGTTCTGTAATCGATGATGATCCACGATATTACCTGACCATTCCTTGCCAAATCAGCCTATATACCGCCGTTGCCAGTCCACCCCACCTGAAAGCCCAACAGTGAGTTCAATAGTCCCACCACACTAACAAGACAGGTTAAGGTATAGCCTATGGAATGGAAGCAATGGGCTACATTTTCTAGAATAGAACATACGGCAAAGGGACTTGAAACTGTCCCTGGAAGGAGGATTTAGCAGTAAAGTGGGACAATCGACCCCTCTTTAAGCTGGCCCTGGGGCATGTACATACCGCCTGTCATCGTCCTCACAAGCAACCAAATTCCTATAAATTAATAAGCCACTAAGCTAAAGAGTTAAGTCATAACAAGGTAAGTGTACTGGAAGGTGCACTTAGAGCACCAAGATGTAGCTTTAATAAAAGCACTCAGCTTACACCTGAAAGATATCTGCTCACATCAGATTGTCTTGATGCGAAACTCTAGCCCTACAGACACTGACCTGGAATAACAAAGCTACTTCTCTCCAAGTCTTGTTGTTTGTTAGGTGAGACCTGGTGTCATTAAGAAAGGGAGAATAATTTCTACAAACCCATTGTAACCTTAGAGCCTGGGCTACGGTCATGAGTTGCTGTATCTCAGGATTCCTACTAGTACAAGTGTATATTTGAGTGCAATTCGACTTTATCTTTGGATTCTTTTGCCTTGACCTTATTAAATCAGGATATTTTATACCAACCTGTAAGGGGTCCTCTGGGAGGCCCGGACTCCCTTCCCAATCTAGAAACCACTGAACTGGCTGGATATATTCCCATTGTCCTGTTTGAATGCTATTCCATATTCTCATATTTGACATCCCCAAGAGGTATTAGTGCAGTCTGTCAGCTGATAGATACTTTCTGAGGTCATTTCCAGATCTGTTTTTGAGAGATTACAGTTCTCAAAAGTATTATTCTTACATGTCTATTGTAAGGAATATTCTCCTTCCATCCCTGTCTAATTGGCATGGGTGCCCTTTCCTTCCCATGTGTTCTCAAATTTTTGTTAAATTACTGACTAGAGCTGTCCACAGAACTGGATTTTCTGCAGACATTGGTGTTGGCAAACAAGCTGTTATAAAGGTTGCATTCTGTAATCTGCCAAAATCTTGCACTAGCTTTAAGACCAATATTTCCCTTCCCAGCAGTTAACAACATGGTTTCTATTCTTATTATAAATATACAATTATTTGTGATTTTCATCTAGTTCTAATAAATAATATCCCCCTAGAAAATCGTATCATATACCTTAAACAATAGGATTTATATAAAAAAAACCCTCCATGGTGTGAATCAGTCTTATTTCTGCTGTGTTTTGTGTGGTTGCTGGTTTTACCTGCATTTGATGGATCCAGTGCTTCACTCTTTCCACCTTAAGTGCAGTGTAGGTTACCAGGAGGACTTGAAAAGGTCCTTTCCACTTTTCTTTCAAGGGTTCAGAGTTCCAGGTCTTTAGATATACAAAGTCCCCAGGTTGGTATGGGTGAATGGGTGCATCCAAAACAACTGGTCCTAATAGGGTTATAAACCAACGGAGTTCAGCTGAAGTTTTTCCTAAAGAAATGAAGTACAGATTTAAATCAGTTTCTCCCTTTGAATGTATTTCTCCGGGAGTGGATGGTGTTTGATACGGCCATCCATACAGCAATTCATGAGGAATTAGTTTGGTTTTTGACCTTGGCTGAATTCCAACTCGCAAAAGAGCCAGAGGAAGGGCCTGTGGCCATTTTAAGGAAGTTTCTTGGCACATTTTTCTAATTTGTTATTTCAAAGTCTGATTCATCCTTTCCACTTTCCCACTTGACTGTGGTTGCCAAGGTGTGTGTAAGTCCCATTTTATACCTAGAATTTTGCTTAGCTGTTGCACCACACCAGCTATAAAATGTGGGCCTCTATCTGAGGACATCCCAAGTGGCACCCCACATGTCGGTATGATTTCTTTCAGCATGATTTTTACCACTTCCCTAACTTTATTGGTGCAACAGGGAAAGGCTTCTGGCCATCTGGAAAATCTATCTACCAAACCCAAAATACACCGATACATGTTTTTCCTGGATAATTCAGAGAAATCTATTTGTCAGTAATCTCCAAGTGAAATTCCCTGTTTAATACTCCCAGGAGGTGGCCTTTTCTTATTTATGGGATTGTTTTTAAACAAATTGGACATTTTACTAAAATTGATTTTGCTGTTTCAGTGATTCCCACACAAAAAGTACAGAGTTTTGGAGACTAGATATCATGAACTCAATTCCTCAATGGGTTTTGTTGTGTTCTTTTTCCATTATTTTCCTCATTACAGACGTTGGAACTATAACCTGTTGGCTGTCTGTTAGATACCATCCCTCCTGATTCTTAGTGGCTTTTAATGTATTTGCTAAGTACCGATTCTCACTATCATAATTAAGCTTCAATTCAGATGTGTCAATTTGGTTTTGTGCTATGTCCTAGTTTAGGGCAAATCTGGGAGAAAATCTCCAAAGGGAGATCCCTCCAGAGAGCAAACCCCCACGGGCCCTNACTACTCTTTGAGTTGCTTTGTCTGGCAATTGGTTTCCCACTGCAACAAAAGTTTGCTGTCCCAGTTTAGGGCAAATTTTGGGAAGAAATTTCCCAAAAGGGTCTCCACTAGAAAGCAAATTTCAGTGGCCTCTCCCCCTGAGATTTGGAGAAGGCCCTCTTTAATCTCATTTATGAGTTTCTTATGATTGTCTTCTGCCTTATCTTTTATTTTCTATATGCGCTCTGACAGACGTGTTTCCACCACTGCGATTCTGGCATGTGTTGTGTCATGTACACCATCTGCATATGCTCAGATTTTTTTCACCATATCAAGCACAATTTCATCCCTTTCATCTCACTTCATCATTGCTAAAGCAGAAGCATGTTCTTGTGGCCCAAGTCGTATGAGTTTTCGCCACATCACTGATGTACATCCTACCGCGTCTGGATTCCTAGTTGTTGGGTCATCTGAGAAGACAATCTCTGCCACCGCCATTTTTCTCAGGCGTTGAATCCCTTGTTCTGTGGTCTTCCACTGTGTTTGCTGCATATAGAGATCGTCTGCACACAGATATCTTTGCCTCACACTTCCCAAGATCCATGCCCAGAGACTGTGAGGGTTGGCCCCCTCATCATTCCTTGGTCAATAACTGGATCATGTGACAGGGATCCCAAATGCCTCACTTCAGTACCATCTAGAATTTTAGCCTCACCTGTAGTGTCCCAAAGATGGACTAACTAACTATAGATTCATCAGATTGTCAAGTGTAATCTTTTCTTAGGCCACAAAGGTCGTCAAGGGAAAAGGACTAAACAGTGACTTTGATTTTGAGTCAGTTGCTGGCCTTGTGGGTCTTTCTCTCACATCATCATCATCCACTGACTGATCGGTTTTGGTTTTGTGCTTTTTTCCTGTGGTGGTGACTGCCAGGTGCTTAGGCTCACTATCTGGTTTAGCTGCTGGCTTAGGCTCACTATCTGGTTTAGCTGCTGGCTTAGGCTCACTGTCTGATTTAGCTGCAACTTGAATGACTGGGGTGTTGACTGCAGCCTGAATAACTGGGGCGTCTGCTGATTTATCTCCCTGCCCCCTTGCCTTTATCTTCTGCCCTACAGTATCTAGCAGAGCGCAATAAGCATATGCTAAGGCTCAGCTTATTGCAATGAGTTTTTTTTAATTAGAATCATCATGACACTTCTCTTCCAGATATTTTTCTATTTCATCTGACTTCTGAATTTGTTCACGTGAAAATTCCCAGGCTGGGGGATCAGAAAATTCTTTCAGGGTTCAGCTCATTCTCTCATTTTCCACACCACTCAGGATTNTTCCTTATAAATCATTATCACCAAGCCCAGCACAATAGCAACTTGAATCCGTGCCCCTCTACTGTGAAAGTTATGTATTAGGGACAAAATTGGAGCTATCTGTAGGTAATCAAACAAGTCTAGGGACCAGAAAGATATTACTACCTCAAAGAGACCTAGGGACCAGAGAGACATAAAGGCCTCACTCAGAGAAACATTATGAATTCAAGCAGCATAGCTACTGACTGCTTTATCCCACTACAGAGTAAGTACAACCAAAATGCAATCAGTACAGGTTTTTTCCACTTTCTTGAGCCACGAGCTGGGCACCAAAAATATTTGTCCTGATTTAGGGCAAATTCTGGGAGGAAACATCCCAAAGGGATCTCCTCTAGAAAGCAAATTTCAGAGGCCTCTCCCCCTACTGGTTCAGGACAGAAAATCTCCTTGGAGAAAAGTGGAAAAACCTGTTTTTTTTGACAAGCAAAGTATTCACAAGTATGAAAAAATGAATAATATTAAACAACGAAACTTCTCACTGTTCTGAAGAGATGGTAAATTCAGAAAGTCCTTCTGTGGTTCAGAGAGAGTCCTTTCATGTGGTGTGGCTTGGCTCACTCTATCTCAGTCCCTCTGGGGCTTGGACCCAGCATCCAGGCCGCAGAGCAGCTTGCAGGGAGTGGGGGGTGGGGGGCCCTGGGAGACTGTTTTGGTGTTCTGGACTGGAGACAAGCCAAACAGTTCCAGAAACAAACAACCAGTCCCAGAAAAACCTTTCTTGCCATAGCTAATGAGGAAAACCAGCAAAAAAACCAAGGAAAACTCCCCATTTGTCTCTTTCTCTTTCCGCAGCAGAGAAAGTTGAACTCTTATCTGTTTTGAATGTAGTATGAAAAAATTCCATCACTCCCTCTCTTCTCTCTTTCTCTGGGCCTAGCTTAAAGCAACAAGACCCATTTCTGAGCAAAAAGACAGACAATGGGGATACCAGAATCATAAAGTCATTCCAGGACATTTGCCCAGGTTGATGTGCTTTGCAATGCATCACTGTCACCTCCTTTGGTTTTTGAATTTCTTCCAAAAGTTGTAAAATTTCTCCTTTTTGTTTAATAGCATATCCTTGAGCCAATAGCAGTCCCCTTTCCTTCCATATAGCTCCATGGGCATGAATTATACCAAATGCATACATAGAATTAATCCAAATATTCATTCCTTTGCCCACTGCCTAATTCAATGCCTGTTTTAGTGCTCTTATTTCTGCCCTTTGGGCTCTTTGTTAACTGGCAAAGACAGAGCTTCTAATACTTCAGTAATGGTCACCACTGCATACCCTGCCATCCGTTTTCTGTATTTCAAGAAACTGCTTCCTGTAGCAATGAATGAATGCATGGACCCCTCTTCGTAGTTGCAAAGAGAAATAGTTTATTGCAAAAAACCAGATCATTTTATGCTGTATTCTGATGCTAAGCTTTTATCTATTTACATTCTTGTGAAGCAAAACAAACAAGTATTGGCTGCCTGCTACTGCAGGTGTTGCTGTTCACGCATTCTCTTACCCAATCTCCTTTCTGATCACGCAGTGTCCACGCATACCCCTAACCAATCAACATTCCAAAAGCAAGGTGTCCACAGGCTGGTTATATAACTTGGTTTTTAGTATATGTAACTTTGTCATGGTTTCAGTTTGAAACCGGGCAGAAATACCAATTATGTACAGTGATTTAGCTTTGTCAGTTTTAGATTTTCCCGGCCAATGCACCAATTAATTTGGTGGGTCTATTTTCTGCTGTGAGATAGGATTAGGAGAAAAAGCAAAGCAGGCCTAAACTTGAAAGGATATAAAGAAAACTTTATTAACAGAACAAAATAACAAATAATAAGAAATGAGAATAAAACTTTGAGAACACCTTTCTTCTTCCTTCCCCACCCCACACCTTCTTTCCTTCCAACCGACAATGTACAGAAAACAAACACCCAGAAATCTCAGTCAGTTTTCCACCTCTAAAATAGTCTTTTTCAGTTCACTTAGGGAGAAAAGCATCTTTTTCTAATGCTATGGAAAACTCCCTACAAGAAAAAGAAGTTCTTGTGGCTTTAGTTTTCATAAAAAACAGCTACCCCAGACCTGCATTTCTGAAGTTCTTCCCGTCTTTCACAGTTCTTCTCNGACTCCAGAGGCTCTCCTTCATTCCACAAATTTATAAGGGAAAAACCAAAATCTGATATATCAAGTATATCTTTACCATAGCCTCACAAAAGAATTTTAGCCTAAGTTTAAGGTATCTCTTCAATCTCTTTACATCTAAAATTTTAACTCCTTCTGTACTGACCTCAGAGTCCTATGTTGTTGTCTCTATGTAGCTTCACCTGTTCTTTCTTGGTTCAGGAGAGAATTGGTGTTCATAGCGTCATTTGTTCTCAAGCTTTATTAATTGAAACAGTTTTTACAGAGTCTTGCAATGCTGAAAGGTTAATCTGGTCTGAGCTCTGCATTGGGAACATGGCTCGCTGTGCCTTTTCTCTTGGCCACATGGTCCCCACAGGCACCTTGCGAGCCATGCCTGGCCTGACTCTGCTGGGGTGCTGGAAACAGGAAAAACATGCTGCTGAGGCTTTTGTTCTTCTATCCACAGCAAAGCTGGCTCGAAGTGGCTGAGCAAATAAAGTTCATTATGAGCTATGTTGAGGTCGCTGTGGCTGCCCGGCACCATCCCGATGCCAGTCACAAAGCCATCTTTCATCTAGAGAGGTGGCACAGCTGCTCCTGGCTTCGAGGCCACCCCTAGCACTGACCACCAGGGCCACTCCTGGTGCTGGTCCCCACCGCATAGCTGCTCCTGGTGCCGATACGGCCTCTGGTTGGCATAGCCAAGTAGCTCTACTGAAACCCACCAGCTCCACTGGGAAGAAGCCTAGCCCCGCTGAGACAGGGCCCTGTGAACTCCCTGGTGAGGGGCGTGGCAGCCCGCTCACCACCCTTCCAGAGACAAAGAATCTCGGCCAGGCCATGGGGACTCAGCCTGGGCCCAGCCACGAGGGCCGAGCGGGGACGGTCCGCACCCAACCTGCCACTTCCTCTAAGGCCGGAAGTCAAGAGAGCTACTCCTGAGCCTCTCTGTCTTTAAACGTGCATTTGCAAAGGTGTATCCACCCTTTTCATTGGTTTAATCCTGTGTCAATATCAGAAATTGGCCAGTCAGGGCCAAAGCAAGACAAACTTGGTTTTTTACCTCTGTGTTAGCTGAACCTTTCCCACAATGCTTTTTGGTGAGCAGAAATGAACAGAAGTGAACAGGATCAAGCAAAAGTGACAAAGCCCTTATAAAATAAGACTTTTCTTGTCTGCTACAGATCCCATCTGTAGTCTGGTTTTCAGGCCTGAATTTTCTGAGTTTCTAAAGCTCTGTTTTTCTGATTTTTTGGTTTGCTGAAACTTGTTCCCAGGAAAAGAACATAAACAGCATGACATTGTTTTTTTAACAGTATTCATGTTGTGAATTCTTTCTGGAAGGAGGGATTCTCTCTTGATATCCTTCCCATTTGACCAATGTGGGTGAAGAGGTTCGTTTTTCATTCACCAATCACAGTTGTCTGTGGAAAATTGTATATAAGGGAATGATCCCTAGAAATAAAGTAATTCTTTCTTCATGCAGCCTTGAGAAAAATCACAGGAGTCTATGTCGTGTGTGTTATCACAACAGCAACACCCATCTGTAAGTAATTCTACATCAGGGTTGTCTATTGGCTCGTTCCACAAATCAGTTCTGCTGGAATATACCTGTTCAATGGTTTGGAGACAATCATGTGACAGCGTTCCCTCATCCACTGCCTTTGGATTGAGTAACACAGCTGGATTTGTGGCTGCTGTCATCTTTAATTCCACATCATCCTGTTCCAAAAAACACAACTTGGTATTTGAGCAGACTGCTGGGGGATAACCATTTCCCCCTCTTTTGCTCTAATATGGATATCACCATGTGAAGGATAAAACCAGTTATGTGCTGTCCAGTCATGAGCTTCCTGGCCTCTTGGATTAGTAGAACAGTTGCATGCAGCAACCTCTTGCAACCATCCTGGCTATCCTTTTCTCATGTTGTCCAGCTGTTTGGAGAACTAACCCACAGGTTTCCTCCAAGTTTCCAGCTTCTGTGTCAGGACCCCAAGGGCTAAATATTGCCTCTCATGTACAAACAATTCAAAGGGTTTGGTTAAATCAGGAAGCTCTAATGCAGGTAACTGTCATTAATGCTTTTTCAATTCTCAGAAGGCAGTTTGGCACTTGGGAGTCCACACCAATTGTCCTTCCTTTGTTTCTTTTAGGACTTCATAGTGGGGCTCCACTAAAAGTCCATAGTTTAATATCCATAACCAACACCACCTGACCACTCCCAGAAAGCCTTGTAATTCTCAGATGTTCTGTGGTTCTGGAGTTGGACGATTGCTTCCTTTCTGTCAAGGCCAAGAATTCTCTGCCCTTGAGTGATCTCAAAGCCCAAATAGTTCACAGTTGCCTTTCCTATTTGAGCTTTTCTTTTGGCTACTCTGTAACCACTCTGTCCCAGAAAGTTCAACAGACTTATGGTCATTTATAGGCATTGGTTTGGGGTCTCTGCTACCAGCAGAATGTCATCCACATATTGTTAAAATGCTCCTCCTGTGTTATTTTTCTTCCATTGTTCTAATTCTTTTGGTGGTTGATTTCCAAATATTTTTGGACTATTCTTAAATCCCTCTGGTAGGACACTTCAGGTTAACTGAACTTTGCATCCAGAGGTGAGACTTTCCCATTCAAAAAGCAAATATTGCTTGACTATTTTCCTCCAAGGGTATGCAGAAAAAGGCATCCTTAAGATCAATCACTGTAAACCATTTATATTCCTCTTTTAGTGCTGTCAAAAGTGTGTACGAATAAGGTACTACTGGATAAATATGTGGTACTATTTTATTAATGGCCCTTAAAATGTATACTAATCTATATCCCTGATTCTGCTTTTTAATTGGCAATATCAGTGTGTTATATTCTGATTCACACTCTTTCAATAACCCATATTCTGAAAATTTTTCTATAAGTTTTTCCAGCCCCTTTCTTGCCTCCCAGTTAATAGGATATTGTTTTTGCCTTACCAGTTTAGCTTCAGGTTTCAGAGTAATCCTCATTGCTTTGACCACTTTTGATCATCCAGGCATTTTATCTGCCCATACCAATGGGGTTGCAGCATTGTCTACATACTCTGGCATTTTTTCCAATTCATTTGACTCCTGCAACATAAAAATCCCTGCCTTGATGGCTTTTGATTACGGTATTTGAATTTGTATTTCCCCATCCTGAAAAATTATTTGAGCATGCAATTTTCCCAATAAATCTCTCCCCGACAAGGGGACTGGACATTCAGACATTTATAGAAACTGGTGAGTAATCCAATTCTTTACTAATTTAAATTTCATGGGTTGTAAAAAGGACCTAGTTTTGCTTTTCCCTGTAGTACCAATTATGTTTACCACATCCCTACTAAGTTTCTCTTTGTTACACAACATCCCTTTAAATGCATTTAACACAGAATAAATTGCTTCTGTGTCTACCAAAAGCTCCACTACTTTCCCCAGCCTCAATGTAACCAGGGGTTCAGCTAGGGTAGAATACCCTAGCCCCCTTCAATCTTCATCTTCTAATGTAACAGCTTTTAAGACCAGGTCCAGTTTTCCAGCCTGCAGGCATTCTCACTTCCAATGCCCCTTTTCCTTAGTGCATACTGGTCTTCCACTAACCGTTGTTGGGGAAACAGTGGAAGTCTCCTGCCTCCCCTTCCCCTTGTTCCCCCTGACCCCCTCTTTCACCTCCCCTGTTGGAGAGTCCTTTAGCACCCTCCACAGGTCCCTTAGCATTCCCCCCTCACCACCAGTTACAAGTAGTTTCTCTTGTCTCTCCTTTTCCCTTCTAGCCTGCTGTATTTCTTTTTCCCTATCCCTGTTGTGATATGCTTTCCACGCTTCATCTAACAATTTTCTTAAGTCATGTGACACTGCTCCTTTCAGTTTCTGGAGTTTCCTTCTAATACCCAGGGCTGACTGCCCTATAAAGATAGTTTCTAACTGTACATCCTCCTCTGGATTCCTGGGAACCAGATTAGTATTTTTCTGTTAGTCACCTTCAATTGTTCCATGAAAGCCATGGGGGGATTCAGTACTGTCCTGCTTTGCCTCATACAGTTTTGACCAGCTAATGGCTTTTGGTATAGCATGCTTTATACTAAACAATATTCACCTCTAATATCTTGTTCATGATCATCATGGGCTGCTGGTGAGACAAAACATTGTCTTGGTCCACCCAATTCTACAACGGTTGTCTGCATAGGATTTCAAGGGCCACTGCGGGGGCCACGCAGAGATGGAGACAATGGTGAATCCCGTGTCCGGCATGCCTCATAGGTAGATCTCTCATGGGGTGGCACCCAGGAGGCTCAGTGTACACCACATCTCAGGATGATCATCAGAAAGGACAACAGTCCAGTGGACTTGAGGCAGCCTGGGAGCTCTGAAGCAGCCATCTCCTCACCACTGGCCCTCTGTCCTAGAAATGTAAGACATAAAAGGCACAATTTGAGCAATTCGAATTTCCCCAGGGACAACAACAGGGAGGGTGGGTGTGGAAACCACAGCATAAATTTTTCCCTGGTTCTGTTTTTTGCCTTTCGTCCCTTTCAAAGCTGACTGCAACGAACTAGCAAAAGCAGCGATTTTATCATCCCATGGTGCCTACGTTAGCACACATTTTGACCATGTCCATTAGGGAAGGATCCCCAGGGAGAGTGGCAATCAGCCTTTTGCAGTCTGCAGTGGAATTAGTCCTTGCAAGCTGTTTGAGCAGAAGTGATCTCACATGTGCATTTTCCACTTGCTTCTCCACAGCAGCAGACAGCTTCTCCGCAAACCCAAAAATTGGCTCCTTTGCACCTCGGACTACGGTCACAAACTTCTCTTTTGGAGCAGCCAATGCAATGGTCTTTATCAATGCTGTCATTCCCACTTTTTGGCACTGCTCCACAAGAAGGTGGGGAAAGGTGGCCTGATCATCACGTTTAGCATATATGCCTACCTCCTTGAACAGATCCAGACTTGCTGCATACCTGGGGTCCTGCAGGGGCAATTGACTATTCTGCATTATCACAACCATAGCCAACTGGGTCCACTGATCCTCAAAAACCTCAAGCTGGACAGGTTGAAACAGTACCTGAGCCAGATGCCTGATATTGTATGGTGCCAATAGGTCAGCATTTATGACTCTCAGCATGTGCGTCACCTTGGAGGAACCCGGACCATATTTGGCCACCTTGTCCCAGAGATCCATGACCACTTTCCAGGACAAGACATGGTGAGAGTGAGGTTGTCCTGCATTAGGGTCACCCCTTAGATACAGGAAAAACCTGAACACCTCCTTGCATTGTGACAACATCCAGACCACATAAGACAAGCTGCTAGCTCCCAATCCCCCATTTCCAAAACCTTGGACTTCACCTCATCCCAGAAACGCCTAAGGTCTCTGGGTCTCCCAGTAACTTGACATGGTGGGAGTGTCCAACGGTTTTGTGAAGTCAGTGCACCTGTTCGATGTCCTCTGCTTTATGCTTCCACCTGTGCTTTGCCTCTTGCCCCAAAAGTAAACAATGGAGGAGACACTGACATGGCATTCCCAGTCTCACCAGAGGCAGGAGACTGTGAGGCACCGGCAGCAGCTGCTTGAGCTTCCCCCGCCCCGGCGGAAGCCATGGGTACCGGTGGCAAGCTCCGAGAAGCTGCCTGTGCACCCAATTCAGGTGGCAAAGGCACAAAAAAATAATCGGCTACGCCCACATCTCCCCCTTGGAGGATGCAGAGAGCGCCGGGACAGACTTGACCCTGTCCAATCCTCCCCCCGGAGGGCGAACGGAGCGGGGTGAAAAGGTGACAGACCTAGCTCCGTTCGCTTCCCCCGCTTGGAGGGGGAGTGGTGAGAGCAAAACCAACGTGTGGGAAAGCGTGGCTGGGACTGACCCAGATCCATTCCCCGCCGGCATCTCAGCCAAAATCGGTGCGGGGAAAACAGTGGCTGGGACCAATCCGCACCCCGGACTCGCCCTCCCTCTAGCGGCACAGCCAGGGACCGGGCGGAGACCGGCCCCGCCGGCCCCCCCCCGCCACCGCTGGTGATGACGCCGTGGGAGGCTGCGGGCACCGCTCCAACCCCACGCCGCCCTCAGCCGGTGCCCCTGGCAAAGACGCAGCAGGGGGCAGTGGGGCAAGGGCACACGGAGGGTGCCCTTTGCAGGGGCCTGTGGTAGTGTGCTTTTTGTGTTTTATATTCTTATTAATATGTTTGTATTG
>VXBS01005990.1:0-40257 GCA_013400255.1 Sitta europaea
TTATATTTTATATTTTTATAATTATATATAATTACATAATTTATAATTTATATTGTAAAGACCAGCATACCCCCTCCCAGCTTTCTGGGCTTCTCACAATACTTTTTTAAACCAGAAGAACATACGTATTCATTTTAGTCTGTTTATAGTCAAAGCTTCCACTTTTCCAAACAAAGCATTTCAGTTCCTTATCACATTACTATTACTCTCCTGGCTGTTTGACGTGCTTCATCAAGTTGGTCTTTCAGTGCTATTCTGCCTTTGTCACTAAAGAGACAAAACCTGGTGTCAGTAGCAAGACACAAACACTGCTGAGCTGTACCATTTTGCAAAACACTGGAACAGCACCTGCAAACGGCGAAGCACAGCCTGCTTCCAGAGCCAGCTCCTAGCTACAGCAGAAGGACAAGGGCAGGACAGGATCCATTATATAACTCTGAAATGGATCAGAATCCTCAGGAGGAGGGTGTGAAAGGAGTGGAGATGTAAGGGGGCTAGCGATAGAGTAATGAGAGAGCTGAATAGCTTGGGCAGGGAGATAATGGTTGAGCAGAAAGCCCAGAAGAGAAAGCAGCTACACACCCAAGGCACACATGCAGACGCAGAAGTGGAGAAGATTCCCAGGCACAGAGAAGAAATTCCAGGAAAACTGGAGGAGAGAGGAGTGCTTGCTAAAAGCAGCCACGTGGTTAACTCCATTTTCTGGATACATCAAAGGTTTTATGAGTAAAGCACTGAATAGATGTTATTAACCCTCCAGCAATTGCAGTAACTGCCCGGGGGAGGAATGTGTATTCAGCAGGCAGAAGCAGTGCCCAAGAGCTCCTTTAACCCTGCTCCCTCACTTGAAGAAGACTGAAAGCACCTGAAAGAGATTAATGCCTCATCTGCCTTTATTTTGCAGAGCAAGATCACAGCAGGAAGATGCAAGCCATTGTTCATTGCCAATCACCTTTCTAACCCACCTGGTGCCTGGCATTCCATTAAACATCTATTTTTATTGGATTACTGAAGGTGTTCCCACAGCAATGACGCTGCAATCAGCTCTTTCAGGATTGTTTCTCTCTCAGGACTGCTCTGGAGCCTGTGAGAAGCTGCTGAAGTTTTTCCATGGATGATGTGAGGTCACAACCTGCAGATCACAGGTCAAAATCTATGCAGATTCATACCAAGACCTGTCACACAGCAAGACCACAAAGACAGTGGGCACCAGTAATCCTCCCTTGTTTCTAGATTTTCAGATGCAACTTAAATATGTCTGCAGTTGTTGGTGGTGCATAGAGCATTTCTGTCTGTGTGTCTCCACCACCACTTTGATGCCCCAAGTGACTCTGGTGTCACCACAGCTGTGTCTCTGGCTGGTAAGTGCTGCTCCAAGAAGTCCTTCAGGAGTTGAAAATCCTGAATATAAACATAATTCCCTAAACCAAACTTACTAAATGGCATTTTTCTGGCCTCAGTTGAGATATTTTCCAAGACTCAAGGGAAAATTACGCATTGGGAAAACAAAATGCAACAAAGATGATGACAACAAAGTGGGACAACAGCCGGGGTAAAAAGGTGGAATAGGTCAGGAAATCTCTACAACTATCATCTAAAGGATCAATTTTTTTGCCAGGTTTCCTGGTGAAGGATGAAAACACTTATTAATCAGGTAATCTGGATCTGTGATACCCCCATAGCTTTACTTTGTGACCATACACTCTTTACAGCTCCGTTCCCATGGTTTAAGGATGTAGTACTCCCCAGGTGCTTTGGCCAATAACCTACCATGGTCAGAAGCTTTCCTTTAAGCAAGCCCAACTCTGTTGAATGCCATGGGACAGAGGATCATGTCTGAAAAATTGAGGGTTTTATCTTTTCTGCACAGTCTTTCCAAAATATTTGCCAAAACATCATCCCATCCTCTTTAAACAGTGTATCTATCCCACTAGATCAACTCATTTTTTTAAATTTAGATGTATGAGAACTATTGTAATTAACATATCTGATTCTTCTGTAAGTAGAGTTTTTAACTAAATGTGGTACTTTTATGTCACAAAAGATTGACAGTTAATTTAACAACCTTGACTTAAATCTGTGCCTGATCTCATATTGCCTCCTAGAAAAATGTATCCTCTTACAAGCCTAAAAATTGGGTGTCAGTTATACCAGTGGAGTTACAACAGTATAAATTAAGGGATTGAAATTTCAGTTTTATTTCTGAACTGGACAAAGTAACACTACATCCCTAAACTCCACTGCTCTGTAACAGCTCCATTCAACTGGAGGGTGATTCTGTCCAAACAAGATTCAGCAGTCATAAAAACCCTGGGTGGGTCATAAAAGGCAAGCAAAGAGACCAGGACATGGCCCACCAGCCTCAAACACCATGCTCACAACATGAGAGGTGACTTCTGCAGGGTACCTCCATGCTCAGCCCTGCACCAGGCAGTAACATGAGACATTTTTCCAGCATTTGGCCCAGGCTTCAGAAGGGGTTGGCTCTCACACAGCATCAGCAGCCCAAAGGGGACCATGGTAGCTGTCAGCCAGCCAGCATCCTCAAGCACTGTGATTGTGTGAAGGGAGAGGTAGTGTCTAGAAATATTATAGGGGATCAACCATTAGTGTTATTAAGTCTTGCTAAAAGCCTAGCTGTGACTAAGAGCAGTAGGGTTTTGTTCAAGTTTTGACTTCTATGTATTCACACCCCCACACTTTAAAGACGTCTGTACAAGTATTCTGAAGAAAACTTTGCCTTCAGACTAAAATCATGCATAAATCATTTCAGCAGTATAAAGAGGTACCTGTGTATTTTATTTTCTATATAAATTTATTTTCCCTATGTAAGTGTCTGTCTCTGATCCCATTTCCCATGTTAAAAGGAGGTAAAGGACAGTGTTGCTAAAATAATAATTGTGTAGAAATCCTAGAACCACTGGCGGGAATTCAGCAGAGCTCACATGATTCAGTGATGACAACTGGCTTCACAAAGAGCAGGAATTTCTCATCTTGTGAGTGAGCATGATGTAGATGCTAGTTCTGCATTTTTTTTTTTGTTTTGACACAGCTTGGACACATCCATCTCTGGTCCGGCCAGTGAGATTCCTGCAGCATGGGCTTCCCTGCATGTGGCAGCACAGCCCTGTGGCCATGCTCCATGTCAGCACCTGCCAGGGCCAACTGCAGCAGGATGAGGGACCACCCCACTGAGGCAGGGAGAAGAAAGACCCCAGCCCATTGCCAGGTCACTCAGTGCAATCATATGAGCACAGGAGCAGCAGCACCTGGAGAGGCTCTGCCTCTGTGTGCACAGGTTTCACCAGGAAACCAGCATGAGAAACATCCACAGCAGGTGAACAAGCTTGCTCAGGTCCCATGGAGCTGGGGCTGGTGTGAAGGTCATGGGAGGAAATAACTTTTCCCTTTTTTTTGCCTTTCACTTAGCAAAAACTGTGGCACATTGTGGAGTTTGCAGCTGCAGAGAAGAGGGGAAAGGTATGACATCTCTATGTGAACACGCTTTTTCTGTCAGTCCAACAATCAGTCTTACTCAATGCTATGGCTCAGAAAGGAGCCAGTGCCGCCAAGTCTGTTCTGGGCTCCAGAATAAATACTGGAACTGTCCCCTGCCTGCTGCCCTGCTGGTTTCTCACTCATCATCTCTCTTCCTTTGTGCCTCCCCACTCCCTCTCACCTCCAGTGGCTAAGGGCAGAGATCCTCAGGATGGGACAGCATCTATCTCAAGAGAAAACCAAAATGTTGAAAACAACAAGGTGCTTGTTGAGAGAGGGAGACCCACAAGTGACAGGGGTGCCAACCAGCTGCTCTCCTACCTCCACAGCTTCAGCTTTAACAGCTCCACTGCTCGGGACTCCTGCGTGGAGAGGAGGCTCGGGGGCACCTTCTCCCTCTCCCAGACTGCCTGAAGAGGGGTTGTAGTGAGCTGGGGGTCAGTCTCCCAGGTAACAAGTAAAAGGACGAGAGGAAACTGCTTCAGGTTGGTCTAGGCGAGGTTTAGGTTGGATATTGGGGAAGATTACTTCACAGAAAGGTTGTCAGTCTTTGGAAGAGGCTGCCCATGGGACTGGTTGAGTTAGGAAGGGTTTAAAAGATGTGATGTCTGGGGAGCCGGTTTGNGCGCTCCCCGCATACAAGTGACGGGAAAGGAACGGCTGGATTGCTTTTAGCATCGCTATTTAACGGTGTTTTCGCTGTTGCGTCCCATTCTGGAAGCGTTCAAGGCCAGGCTGGATGAGGGCTGGAGCACCCTGATCTAGTGAAGGTGCCCCTGTCCATGGCAGGGGGGTTGAAACGAGATGACCTTTAAGGTCCTGTCCAACCCAAACCATTCTATGATTCTATTACACAGCCTTAGCCTGACCCCAGTGGCATCACAATTGTAGAGTTGTCTGCAGCTGCAAGGAAAGTCACCTATTTGAAGACATATCACTTCAGTCTGCCTCTTTGGGTTTTTAGTTTTGTTGTCAATATTTATAAAGCACTTCATTTAACTAATTACCACTGGACTACATCAGTCAGTAGCAGAGATTCACAACTTGGATAAAGAGGAAGCAGTTTTATTAGCTCCCTCTGAAAATGTTCGGCCATGTCTCAAAGGAAACATACTAAACTGCACTTTCCTCACCCAAACTATAGGCTAAGNGATTACTTCACAGAAAGGTTGTCAGTCTTTGGAAGAGGCTGCCCATGGGACTGGTTGAGTTAGGAAGGGTTTAAAAGATGTGATGTCTGGGGAGCCGGTTTGGCGCTGAACCCAGCGGCGCTGGGCTCATGGCTGAACTCCCAGCGCAGCAGTTCCACGGCTCTGCCCTCTGACAGGCTGTGCGGCGTGCCCGAGCCGTGCCCCGAANCCTCTTTGGGTTTTTAGTTTTGTTGTCAATATTTATAAAGCACTTCATTTAACTAATTACCACTGGACTACATCAGTCAGTAGCAGAGATTCACAACTTGGATAAAGAGGAAGCAGTTTTATTAGCTCCCTCTGAAAATGTTCGGCCATGTCTCAAAGGAAACATACTAAACTGCACTTTCCTCACCCAAACTATAGGCTAAGAGGCCAGTTAAACTCATAAGGGTCTGGCAGTGGGACCTTGTAGCATCTTATCACTGAGAGAGACAGTAGCTTACTGACTCCCCAGGGATACAGACACAGCTAGGGAGAAGGGATCTGCCTTCTCTCAGTGCCATGGCTCCCAACTGCTGCCCAAAGAGCTCACCACATAGTGTATGATGTCTGTGTCGTATTGTGGAGCTGGATGACAGTAATCATTTCCTTATTTTTCTTAACAGAAAAGCACAAAGCATTTTCAAAGGAGCTTGGTATTACAAACCATGTTTCATTTTGGCTTCTTATTAAAAAAAAAAAAGCAATATGACTCACTGCAGAACAAATACCACCAGGAAGCCTGCAGAAAGCAGCTCTAGCCTTGCTGGGAGTCAGACAGTTGTACTGGTTCCTGCTGTTCTTTCCTGCAAGAGCAGCTCCAGGTTGGTCTCCTCTTGCAGGGCACTACAGGTCTGACCACTGGGATACAGGAAGACCTACAGAAGGGATCCCAAAACAGGAGAGAAAATCCTACTGCTACAGCTGAATATATAGCCTATGCTCTGAATGTTGAGGGGAGACCCCTGCAAGGTCCATTTGTGAACACGTGCATCGCTGCAGGCCCCTTTCTTTTCATGTGACCTGACATGATCCTATCCCCCTTTAGAAAAGAAAGACCCTAGAGAAGCTTGCCAGGTCTCTCAATGTCCAAGCTGCCACTTTATTGCCTGACCCAATGGCCCTCCAGTGTGGAGCATGTCCCCTATGAGGCAAACAATGTGGTGCCATTGACAGCTCCCTTTCTTTCCCCTTCCCTCTAGCCATCCCTCTAGCAACATATTCAGCTGCCTTTCTGCAAGCCCTGCCCTAAAGACACCACAGCTGCCAACACACAAAAAACACTCTCAGAGCCACCCCTCACTGATCCATACATTTGTGGTTGCTAGGATTAATATCCCATGGCAAGACTCTGATCAGCTGAAACTGGAGCAGAATCATACCTCACAGAGAAAGGTCATGCTGCAAACCACACAGCTTCTTCCTGTAATTGGCTGTAAATAGTCTACAACTCTTCTCTTTGTGCAGCTTTATCCAAAAATAAAATCCTTTTTGACTGTGGTAGACCTCACTTTGATGTTCGTGGGAACAGCACTCTCAAATTATATGCAGTACATGGCACATGGACTGTGTACTGTGTAGCAGTTCAATGCCAGTGACAGTCTATAGCTTATATTTAAGCACTGAAATGTAGTTGAATTTCCTTGGGTAGCATTAAGGTCAGTTTCAGGTTAATTTATCTCTCCCTGTAATCCTACAAAATAAATATTTTTCTGACTCCCTTTAAGTTTAAACTCTCTGAAAATAGTTTTCCTGGAATAGACCTTGTCATTACACTGAAATTCATGTCACCACCGTCCTCACATAATTAAACACACTTGATAAAAAAGAATTTTAAAAGGTAATGTTAATATATTTTATTAGGCAACTGGTTACTGATTTAAAACTTTCAATTAATTTAGCAGCATGTTCCTATTTAACCTTTATTCTAAAGGCTAAATCTGCTTTTCCAACCAATCAACTCGAACAAATTCCATATTGCTTATAGCAAGTTAAAACACACCCTACAGCTGTCAGATCCTAATAAATCTCATACTTTGGACTTGAAATAAATGACCTAAAGCAAAATGTAAAGAAGAGCTTTTTTTTTCTTAAGCAGAAAAGCACACAGAAGGTCAAAAGTTCACCTTACAATCTGACTACCACATTCCTAGAAGGCAAGGCCAGAGATGAGGTGAACCTTCCACATTCCCCATAAGAATGAGGGGGGGCCTTACAACTGGGAATTTCACAGATTGACAGAAGGACACCTCTGCGACAGCCTTACAGGCAGTGATGAGGAATCATCATGTTCCCTTACATCACAGCCTTGTTTTTCTGTTGCGCAGCCACACACCTCCCACCTTCCCATCCTTACTTCCCAAGCACAACCACCCCAGTTTCACCACCAGCAGTATGCAGATTTCCAAAGAGTTGATCCCCCTCATCTCTAGAGGAGAGTGACAGCTCCTGTCTCCCTCTCCTTGAAGCTGGAACTCTTTACTTATCTCCAGGAGAAGGAAGAAGAGAAGGAGGACTTTTGGGGTGGTTAGCCTTACCTAGGGTCTCCTGGCCTGTTTCACAGCGGGGTGCTGTTTTGGTGGCTCTGAGCAGCCCACCGAGGAGGAGCAGGAGCCTCAGGACCATGCTGGAGTCCCTTGCACAGGCAGCACAGTGATGTGGCACTCACTGCCTGATGGAGTGACTCCTCTCCTGAGCCTCAGCGCTGCTCTGACTCTCCAAGTTGCAGAGGAAATCAGTGCACTGCAGGGGCATGCCCACGTCTCACAGTGTGTGCAGTCCAGGCGTCAGATTTCAGCTGCATTTGAGCTTGGAAAGCAAAAGGCTTTGAGACAGAGAGGGAGGAGGAATGAGCTCCCCCCTCCCCTCTGCCTCCAGACCGTCTCCCTCTTGCAGCCTGGTTTACAGTTTCATAAACAGTTTGAGCAAAGGGAGGTCCTCGCAGGCTTGTGCCCTGTTGCTCCCCACCACGGGTCCCTTTGGTCTTCACCCAGCAGTTTCCTAAGGGACGAGGGACATTCATGAAAGCGTGTCTCCCGGAAGCCAAGAGAGCTGTCTGGAGAGAGCAAAGAGACAGAGAAAAACAAAAAACTGAAAGCAACTTTCCTCTCAAACAGTGGTATTTCATCACATACTTGACTGCAAGTTTAAAACATAACATGACAGCGAAGGGGCTCTGAGCTGCATCCCCTCCAGCACACAGAGAATGCGAACACAGAACACCAGAATCCCTCTCTGCATGCTCCTCCTGGGAATTTTACTTAAGATAAGATTGAGTTATCTGGAAGGCTTCCAGTATTTTCTGTCTAGTCTTTTAAAAGAATAATTTCTTATCTACACAACTGTGTAGATAAGACTCCATGACAGTGTTAAAAGGTTTAAACTGGATGGTAAATCTATACTAAGTTTATAGCAAAATTTAATTTTTTTGTTTGGTTGGTTTTAGGGGGGTTTTTTTCAGTATATTTTAGAGAAATATGTATTGTATGTTTTTATTTCTGTGCAACAGGTATGGTGGAGAAGCATACCTTAATTAAGATCCAGATTCCTCATTTCTTACCGTCACATAATATCCCATATCACAGATCAAAGGGAATTTTTCCTCAAAAATCTAGACCAACACAGGCCAAAGCATCCTGTCTTTTCAGGCAGTTCTTGTTCCTTTGACAACAGATACTGCTTACACGCAAGAGCAAAGTCTGTCCTTGCAGGCAAAGCATGCTGGCTCCTGGTGATCAGTATTGGAGATCAGTAGGGAGTTAAGGTGCTGTATGATAATGTAATCAAATGAACCCCCCATAGGGAAACCACTGAAGAGGCTGACAGAGCAGCAGAAAGCTGTGTGTGTCTCAAAAAGTAATTGATGTCTCATCTCATTTGAAAGAGATGCATTGAGGAGCTCAGCAGTCAAGTACGTCCTCTGCTTCCAGGCTCTTCAAGGCAGGTTGGCTTTTTGTCTCCAGGGTTTCCTTCTTGATCTGGAGATTGCAGGGTCTGGCCTGTGTAAACTGACTAAACATTACCAAAGACTATCAGAGTTCAAAGAACAAACTTCCAAGAACAAGAATATTATTTACCTGCCTTATTTTTTGTCCTGGTTGCACAGCAGTATGGCTGGACCCTCAAGGGAAAAAAATATAGTAACACAGCACTGGAAGTGTGGCCTCTAAGGGAAGGAAAACTTCACCTTCTGCCTAACTCCCCCAAAACTGGCTGCTCTGAATACCAATCTGTCACACTTGTACCTGATGTGCTCAGGAACAACTGAGGATGTATCCAAGCCCAAGGCTTGCTGTGTGCCCAGGCTGTGCATTTTGTGTTAAAGGGAAAAAAGGAGCTGCTCAGAACTAAACAAAATGATGTGGCTCAATTTTTTACAACAACAAAAGGCTGCAGAAGTTATACCTGCAAACAGAAGCCAACCCTCAGCCCTTGGAAATGTTCATGTCTTTACTGAAGTTTTCTGCAGCACTTGAGAGTGTAGGGGGAGATTCTGTCCCATATATCCCAATGCTTGTGGAAGTGAACTCTACTGCAGAACTAATCCTGTACTATCTTTAGTCCTGTCAGCTTTTCACTTTTTTTTTTTTTTTTTTTTTTTTTTTTTTTTTTTTTTTTTTTTTTTTTTTTTTTTTTTTTTTTTTTTTTTTTTTTTTTTTTTTTTTTTTTTTTTTTTTTTTTTTTTTTTTTTTTTTTTTTTGGCATGTTTTTCTGCCTGTATTTTCTCTGTTTCCTACCCTCCAGCCCAGGGTCAATGTCCTTGTGGGTACCTTCTACCCTCCACTGCACTTCAGCCACCACTGCCAGTGTAGATGCCACATACTTTGGGACCATGTATTTTAAAACACCAGTAAATATAAGCCTCCTGCCTCCTTTACCAGGATCCCCCAAAAAATTTTGCAAACCACTGTCAGCTGCTTTCAGCAGTGTATTAGCACTGTGATACTCCACATTCATACTGTGCCTTATGCATAGTTTCAATTACTAGTGAGACAAAGACCTATCCCACTGGAAATACTGATTTGGTGTCATTTGGGAATGTTCATTTGCTATTTCCCTGAATTAAAATATTGTGGCACACATTATGTAATTTCGTGTTCTCAAGTTACTGTAACCACCTAATATTATTTGTGGCTTGTCCATGCATCGATTTCCAGACCCCCACACTCCCACCCCTACCTAGTTCAATCAGCCTTTGGGCCTTTGTATCAACTTCAACAAACTCAAATGAAGACAGAGTAAGGACTATCCAGAACAACAGAATAGACAAGTGATAAATTAAACCCACAGACCCTCAGGAGTTAACAAGCAAGTGGTGAAGGAAACATTGACAGGAAATTGAACATGTCAGTCAGTGCCTGATGGATCATTAAAACAACAATTTGGACACAGCCTTGAGGAGGGTCAGGATGTACTTTGTCAGTGATTGGAAACATAAAATGTGGTTAATGTCATTATTATTGGATATTAGGAGTGAATTCAGACTATGTAAAACTTATGATGACCTTCTAAGGGGAAGGAGTAAAGGAAGAACCATTGTGGATCAGGGAGACCAAGGGAGACCAAGAGCAGGAAAATCAGAGGAGGAGATTAACAGAAATGGCTGCATGCAGATTGGCTGCTGAGCTGTACACTCATCTGACCAAGTCCCGTGCCTGCTCATTGAAATTCAGTCTATTTTCATATTCAATCCTTACCTTTTTTTTCTCCTACTATGCAATCTCCCTCTCTGACCTAGGTGTACAAGCTGAAAGGTCAAAATGCCAGCAGCCTGAAAGACTGAGGTATAAGCTGCAAGGTCTAGGTGTCAGCTGCTGGAGAGACCTGGATGTGTTTATACTTCCCAAGTGAGCACAATCCTGTGTCCAGGTGTGGGCAGGTATAGTTTGCTAACAAACTTCAGTCTGCATTAGCAGGCAAGTAGTAGAGGATTTATCTGAAAAGACTGGAAGTGTGGATCAGCAGCTGGATAAAAGGCCATGGGTGCAGACATGATCTGAGAGCTTGTGCTGATGTTTGAGGAGTCTGTGAGTGTGAGCATACCTGTGAACCCTGAGTGGGTGTATGTGTGTTTTCACCAGAGAGCCTCCAACCTGAACAACCACTGAGGGACAGCAGGAGTGGGCTCTGTGCACTTATGTGAGTGCTGGTGGCAAACCAGCTTGATTGGAATCCTGTGTGTGTGCTTGCCATTGTGGGACTCACCCTCATTTCTGTCTGAACTTGAACATGTCCTCCTTGCCTGGATGACACCACAAATATCACATCCTTCACAAGCTCCACTGCATCAACTAAATAAAGCTGTCAGTAACTGGCAAGCTCAAAACTTCCATGTTCCTCAGCTTTCACAGACTTTTTGCAATCAATCAGGATGTCTATTTGATACCAGAATAAAAAATTTAGAACATAGGTAGGATAGATGGGAGCCTAAGAATGACATTCAGATAATTAAAAACAAAGGTAAATTTATCAGTTTGTCACCACCATCCATAAATGTTTCCATGCTTGCATGCCCTAAGGTACAGAAGACAGAAGGTCTGGAAGCGTTATTTCACGTTTAGCTTAGATTGCCTATTCTTTTCTTCCTTTCTAAGGGATTTGATCCCAGGCTTTACAGTGTGTCCTTCTGTGCAGGTTTGGCACACTTGTCACCTCTGGGTTCCCCTGTAGACCTGCACCTTTCTGAGGGGAACAGTAGTTCAGATACTGCTCTTACCACTTATACAATATTTCCAGCTATCCAGTATTTCTAACTTGTCTGGTTTTTTTCAGCCCATTATAAGCAGTTTGTGCATATCACTTGCCCTTCTCATATTTTTGTTGTGTGTTAGCACTAACTCTATCAAATGGGACTAGCAGGAATTTCACAACTGCATGGCCAAACCTAAAAGCATTAAAAGCAGCTAGGAAAGGGATGGTTGGGAACAGAGGGATTTCTCAACCTCTCTCATTTCACTTCTGGGTTTTAGTAAATCTAGTCTTCTCAGGAAGTTGACAAGTTCTGGATTAAATATGGTTAAATATGACATTTTCACCCCAATTCTAAAAGAGTCTTAAAAATGAACCAGTGAATCCCAGACTGTTAAGCAAATGTAACAACATCACCTGAGTTCCATCATTTGCATTTGAATCACTGCAATAAAGGTAGATAATTTCACTAGCTGCTATTGCTGACTATGTTTTTCCTGATCTCACCTTTTTGTTAGCCTACAGTCCACAGTCCAGTAGCAGTCCAGAAATCCTCAGACAGGACTAAATACCAAAAATGGTTTATGCTCCTTGGCAGGTACTCAAAGTGGGATTAAATACAGTACATTTAACTTGCTTGCATTCTCATGATACTTGCTATCATAAGAGAAATTTAGAAGAGGAATATCTTAGATTTAGACAGGGTTTCATTACCTGGTTCTTTTTTATTTTGATTCTGCTGAGAGGAGGTTGAACATTAAACAGAAGCAGTGCTGTCTAGATAACTTTTCTGAAGGACAAACAGACAGAGACCAGATGAAAATGCTACTTCATGGCTTGTTTTTCTCTCCCCTACTAGGTGCTAGTGAAGCTGGCAGAAAGCATTTGGCAGCACATCACATCTGCTCCAGCACAAAGTCAACCACTGTGGTTTTAGGACTTTACAGTAGTTTAAAGTAATCCAGGAGGTATTTTCATTTGCACAGAGAAGAAACCAATTGCATTCTGAGGGTTTTGTTTATTTTTATTTTTTACCTCCCTTTTTCAGTTTCTGCAAAACAGGGCAGAGAAGAGAAACTGTTCTCAGACAGGGAGTAAATCAGCAACTTCCTACAAAGAAATAACAATATTTTTTAAAATCCAACCCTATTCTACCTGTTTTTGCAAGGCCTTATCTCCCTATGAACGGATCGAGTTTCATTTAACAGCAGAGAACTGCAAAAGGCCCACAAGGGTTTCTCTTTCAGCTTCTAGCTGCTAAGTTATAAAATGAAAACAGATTGGTTCTCCAAACAAATATTTTAAATTAACATGCATGTGGATAAAAGAGATGGCTAATTTCCTCTAAATATACACAGGCTATTCTGAGCTCTGCACTTCAGCAGATATTTTGGGATGCTTCTCTGTGCCTTCTGGGACCATCTACATTACACATGGGGAGCTTTTAACTTTCTCCCTGAGAGTTTTTTCAGAGGTACCTTTTATCTCAACTTTTAATTTGTTCCTCATATGACCCACAGGATTAAAAACTTCACTTTAGAAACTGCCACACATAAACATTGAGTGCTGGAAATTTGATTAAGAGACTATAAAGAAAAAGACCACAAGAACAAGTTTTTCTGTTTTCCTACACACTGTACCCTAAAATTTTAACCTAGAATGGATCATAGACTGCAACTGCCTACATGTCTCAAATTCTTCAAAATTCCCTGTAGCCTCTACCAGTTATTTTTCATTATTATAAATCAAGTGCATATTTGTACCAACTCACTAAGGGAGAAAGAATAATGCTCCTGTAAACCTCCTCAGTGTGAATCAGTTTCACCATACTCAAAAAATTAAATTTCCTGTAATATCTTCAAAATTTTCTTTGTTTTATTTTTACTTTTTTAATTTTGACTTGTTTTGCCAATTTATTTCCCCCAGTTTTTCCTCATAGGCTGGAACCAAAAGCAAGCAATAAGTGGGTGAGTTTACTTACCTCACTTAATATTATGGTCACATTTTTCCTCTCTGCTTAAATATAATACATGTTAAAAAATGCAGCTCTTGAAAAATAGTTAGATTATTTAAATTCAATACAAGCACTGTCAGTGATAATTAAATTCTGTTTTAATCTTCTGACTTGTCACAGATTAACTAAGTCACTGACCCACAAAATTAGTTGCTTATACCACTTCCAGGTGATTCACTTTACTGGTCCTATCATAATGCAGAAGAACACAATTAGAACTGGAGAAGGCCCTACCATCCTCAAAAAATTAAACTGAATACATGCCTTTCTTTTAGCCTACCCTTCATGTGGTCTCCATGCTTGTTTGATTTAATCAGTAAGAAATGAAGCCACTCAGAAAGTTTCTTTTGATGACAGGAGAAAATGATATCTAGTTAAAATTCAGCCATGATCAAAGGCACAAATGATACAAAAGACTGGAAAGGAACCTGGCACCAGATGGTAGAATGAGACCACAAAGGGACAACAGTAATAAATATGATTCTATATCCAGGAGAACATGTGCAAAATAACATGCACTGATCACCAGATCCTGTTATTAGCACACAGTATTATTTAAATTTAATCATTAAAGAGATAGAGCTGACATAAGGACCTTGTTATCCTCTCAAAGGCTGCCTCTTATTGCTCCCACATGTAAAGTAGCAAAGCAGGATTACTGCTGAGGGGTTACTGGTGATGCATTTTGATGTTTTTGTTGATGAGGCCCAAAGGTGACTGCCTGACTCCCATAAAGCAGAAAAATAATACAAATATGTTAGTGAATCATAGAACTGAATATATAACAGCTACAAGGAAAAATGTGTGCTCAAAAAAGATCTGTGCTGAGAACTAAAGAGCTTTCTTTTCTTCTGATCACAGATGGAGTATTAAAAATTAATGTAAGTTCTACCAGAAAAGAACTTGACAGTCCTATTTTGAGACTCATTTCACTTCATCTCTTCTCCCTGTCTCACAGAACATTAATGCCAAAACATTCAAAAGAAGTTCTCTGGGGCTTGCTTTTCACATTCAGAGAGGTGCTGGGAAGCATTTTGAAAAAGTGGTTTGGAGTGCTGTAGTTTGTAGATACCCGAAGGAGGGAAATACTTAAGAGACCCTGATGCTTTTAAAGCAGATCCTTGACACTTTCCAAAGAAAAATAAGGCCCTCCAAAGCTGGCACTCCCCAGAAAACTGGGAGTTTATCTCAGATAGCAAGAACCAATATCCACTTCAGATGATACTAGCATGACAGCTCTGAGGATTTTAACTTCACTTTCAGAAATACACTTCTGAGATACAAGTCTGACTTAACACCAGGAGAAAAATGGTAACTTAGTCAAAATAAAATGTTCTAAAAGATATCTAAGCACTTTAAAATTACATAGCAGTATACTGAGAACGTATACCACTCTAAATATCTGTGTCATGATAATATGTGTCTTAATATTTGGTTTTTATATCATGGTTCCAACTCCTTGGAGTGGCACAGCCTATAAAAAATAAACAGAGATTCTTTTAAAAGATAAGGGATTGTTTTATTTTATTTTATTTTATTTATTCAAAGAATTTACAGAACATCTATCAGTGTATCAAAACATCTACCAGTGGAAACTTCAGACCAAATATAAATAAAACCATTGGGTTTTTTCCCAGACAGTCCTTGGAAGACAATATCTCTAGCCTGTGGTATTCAGACATGTTCCACTCACATTCAGATTAAAAATGTGCTGAATTGCCCACAAGCACCAGAGGTACTGGATAGAGATAGCAAGGGGGCAGAGACCAGGTTGGAGGCTGTCCTTGAGGTCATGCAGGATCCCATGCTGCCAGGATTTTCAGCAGCATGATATCCACAGAGCCATCACACACAGTCTGCTGACCCTAGTGTTGTTCTCCCAACCTCATCAACCTCTACATGGGCAAAACTCATGCCAGACCCAAAAGCAGCATCTTGGCTCCTCGAGTTTCTTGTAAGAAACTCATCAGTTTCTGGATTTCTGTTTCAAAGGTAGGTTGCACCAGGTCCTGTGTGGGGAGGCAGGGTGGTGGTGCTGTGTCATTTTCAGGACCCTTGTCCCAGGAGCCACTAGAGCTACAGAGTCCTGCAAGCACTGCTGTGTGCCCTCCCTCAGTCCAGCTGTTGTGTATTCAGTGACATGAGAAGCATGAGTGTTTCCATTTCAGGAAAAGCATTAACAAATTAGAAAGGATTTGCAGAGAGGTAACAAATTGGTTGGAGGCTAAAGGATTGACTCATCATGAGAAATAATTTGAATTTGTTTATTTCTTGGCCAAATAATGACTAACTTGATAGTCAAGGGTCTATATAAAATAATAAATATAAAAAATAACTTGAATAGAGCAGGCCAAGACACAGTTATGAGGGGTCAAGAGAATCAGGACAGGGCAGTAAGGAGAGTAAAAGAACAGGTCTTAATTACCAGCCACAGAATAAACTGTAGGAACAATGCCAGTCATGGGCTAAACTCTGGGAACAGCTGCATCAGTTACTCAAATACTCCTCTCTGCTCTTTTAAAAACCCAGAATTCTGGAATAAAACCTCAGCCAGTGTAAAGTAATCTAGTGCTACTGATATCATCATGTTTCCCTGGTTAAAGAGCTGATCCAGAACCACTAATTTTTGAACAGGGATGAGAAATGCCTTTTCATCCACATATCAAACTGAGCTCTATGGGAGAGATATCTTCTACCTCCAAGGCTTCAGGACAAGAACTTTAGCAGTTCCAAAGCTGTCATTGGCATTCCAGTCATGCCATTAACAACCTGAGCTACTGTGATGCTGAGATCCCTGGGAAAACTGAAAACTGGGAATTTGCATTTTTCTAACTTCCCTCAACCATTCATACCTGAGTTATCTTTTACTATCATTAGGGAACAAAAACAAACTAATGTCTCATCAAAAAATATTAACTTTGCTGGTCAAAATTTTTATTAGTCAGGACCTTCCTTTAAAGTGCTGCTAAGCCGGACAAATTTGGAAAGCAGATATCAAGAGAAATTCCTGAGTTTTTCCATTTCCTTGCAGATTACTGTGCTTGACAGGGCTCGAATCACACCTTCTTTCTCCCTGGAGTAAACTTCATGGTACCAGAAGGCAAGTCCCACCTCTGTGAGGAAGCCAGGGTGTCAGAGTAAACAATTTACATGCTCCACCTTATGCTGATCTTCTGCTTCCAGTTGCCAAACAACAGCCACCCTCAGGGCTCATCAAATCAGTGTCATGGCAGTAAGGGAAATTACAAAGCTGAAGGTCCTGGGAAACATTTATCTGGGTTTTTTTTCAGGTTTATATCATGATATGAAAATCACCTGAAAACCAAAAAGTGGCTGACACTCAAGGGCTGAACCTGAGAGCACCAGATTTAGACATAGAGGCTCTGAAGTGCCAGGGCAATTACAAACATTCAGCCACTGCAGAAAGAGCCTGGAGAAGCCCACTATGCATCCACATGGGGTAGGTTGCATTTCCATCCAATCTTCTCTTCATTATGCTTATTAGGACAGTAGGTGGGAAGATTTATGGAAGCTCTAACAAGAAGACTTTTATTTTTTATGAGGAATTCATGCTGAATACCTTGATTCAGCCATAAATGAATATCTGGTAATTTTATCTGAAAGCGAGTATGTGACAATAGTCATATTACTCTCTATGTACCACTGACTGCAGAAATTGGTAGGCCATAATCCTAAGTGACAAAGTAGATTCAGTAAGATTCTTGGGTTTATTCCTTTATCAGCTTGCTTTCCTGAGCACAAAAAAAAAGTGAGTGGCACAGCTTTCTTTCTAGTTTGTCTGATTTGCATTTTGCAATCCTGCTCAGCTGCACAAAATTAAAAACTGAAAAGGCTGTCAGTGGAAAACTGATTGAAGACAACAAAGAAACTCCACAGAAAACCAAAACCACGGGAAAAAAAATAAAGAAAAGAAAAAGTGAGAGTGCCATCACAATAGCCCAAGGGAATGCATCAAGGAAAGAAGAGTCTGAATAGCCTGCCTTTCAGCTGACATGAAAAACCAGAGGGCAGGTAGAAATTTTACAAGCTGAGGAAGGTGAAGGAAGCATGGGAATTGACTGAGCATCCAGCAGTAGATAAGGGAAGACAGACTGGCAGAGATGCAAACAGCAAATGCTGTTTATAACTCTGTTCAGCTCTAAGGCCAGAGATTAAAATAATTGAGTAAGAGGTCATTTATGAATAAGAAGAATAAACAGGGGGTTGAAGAAGGAAGAAACTTATACCCTGGCTTTGAATTGCTTTTCAGAACCACTGTCACTGTGTTCCTCTGGGTCTGGAAGAAAGGAGCTGACAAGTGCCACATTCAGTTGGCTGGAGTGATTGCAGATGCTCGGCAGGCCACAGGTACCCAGAGAGAGGAGAGCAGGAGTGTGCTCAGCAGCTGAGAAAGCTCAGGGAGAAAAGTGACTGTCAGAGCACTGCATACACCTCCTTGATAGCCACACCATCTGCCTTTTCAGTCTGCTTGACATCTTTTTTGTCACTTATAGAAAAACATACACCTTAGATTACATTTCCATTCAGTGCTCTTAAGGTGGTTTGCTAGGGTATACAAGAATCAACCTTTTTTTTTTTTTATTTTATTTAATATGATTCATTCAGTGAGAAGACTTCATAACTGAGGTGGTCTTACATGACCTTCTCAATAGATTTCTGCAAATTTAGACTTGGAGTCTACTGATGAAAATCTTCAAGTAAAATCTTGACTTACCTCCACTGGAAGTTAGTAAAGTCAGGATCTTTCCCTGAACTGATTTCTGATTCAGGACTTATTTTCTGCCCACTAACAAAATGAGTGAGATGTAATACACAGATGGGATGGATATAAGCAGCCCTCAGAAGAGAGGCAGAGACATCATCCCTCCTTTGTAATGAATGCCTTACCCTTTGAACTTCACCATCCTGTACATGGAGTCTGCTCTCTCTCTCTCGTACACAGCATCTCAAATTTCTACCAAAATTCCAGCCTGGCCAAGGTGGTGTTCTCCAAGAAGAGAGATGAGAGGCTGAGTTGTCACACCCAGAGAAGAACACTGAAGCTCCAGCTAGGAAAGCTCAAAAGGGAGCTGTAACGTTAACACATGCAGCTGTGTTTTATGAGTAAAGGGTGTCTGCCACTCCTTTTTTTGCATGGTGCTGGCACAGCAAGCTCCTCAAGATGAGAGGAGGAGGAAGAGGAGCATCCTAGTCACATATCCTAAATATCATTCTCCCAAAAATTCAGCTCCACTGTCAACTCTGAAATATGCCTAACCATTAGGAAGAAGCACATTTTTAAATGCCTGAGAGACTTTGAGCAAAAGATCAACAGACAGATTCAGGATGACCTTATTATTTCTCTTCCATTCCTGGGTATCTTCTAAACCACATTTCATGCCATTTGATCCTTTCCTGGCTGTGTGGTCTTTCATCTGCCTGTGCCTCAGGTGTCCTGAGAATAGCAGTTCTAGTACTTGTCTGGCTTCCAGCAAGGTATTAAGAATAAAAGGATAATGAAGTATTAAGACTACTGTGTTAGAAGCCCAAAAGATATTTTAAATGCCTAAAGCAGGCTTCATTAACAATGATAACAATAAGGGACTGATTAGCTGAAAAGCCAGATTTCAAGCTGAAAGCCAGTCTGAGCTAAGAATTGCAAGGAGTGATCAGCAACCCTTTGTAACACAAAGGTCACATGTCACCAATCAACATTTTGTTTTCCCATGACAAAAGACATATATGAAACAGAAGACCTAAAACATGTTTAAATATTTCCATGGAGATGCACACACACAAAACACACAAACCCAACCTCCAGTCCCATAGAGCAAGGGCACTGAACAATTTATTTGGTTTCAGAAAACATTCTGAAAATGTGCATCAGGGCTGTCAGCTGCAAGCAAAGAGAACAAAGGGTTAAATATGTAAGGACAGGAATTATAAAAGTGAAAAGAAGTTGGTAATGAGTTTGCCACTTATGGTCAGGCTTCATTGAAGTACAATTTGAGTGCTATGCCTTGGTTGGAAAAAAATCGAATTGGGAAAATGGGTTAAGTAAAACTACTCTAGTGTTAGGCATGAGGAGTTTTCTTGGAAAGTTCTTGAAGATTTCAATCAATTTGGTAAAGGAAAGGAAACTTGGAAACTTAAAGATGTGTTGGATAGTTTGTTCCAAATTTGCTGGACACAAACCTATACATGACACAGCAGGATGCAGTGAGATGGATGAAACATGCAGAACAAATCTTAGGTTTTGTCCCAAAGGAGATGTTTTGGGGTTTCTTTTTTAGCATTTTTACTATCCACAGTGGACTGCTCAACAATTTGCACTTTTGTGGTAATGGATTGGACACTGAAATGAAGGTGTTTCACTCATGTTTTATAATATTTTAAGGCATCTAGTTAAAAAGTGATGTCAGTGGACTGGAATGATCTGTAGTTCTCAACACTCAAAACTACCTTTAAAACCATATGGACCTTATGACATCTAACATACCTGCTTTGCAATATGTTTCATTTGCATAGAGAATGTATGAGAAGCCTGGCTGGGAGCAGCTCATGGTTCATGCATTGCTCACTTACAGAAAAGAGCAGAAGTACCAAGTTTGCATCATGCACCCTCCTGTCCTGGCAAGGAAAATCTGACATTAAAGGGAGAAGAATCAGGGATATGCAGAAATGGGACCAGTATTTGGCCTGTTTCCCATTCATAAGCCACAGGGAAAAGCAGCTCCAGCTCAGGGAAGGAGCTGGCTGCATACACTGTGCCAGGTGACATTTTGCTCCCCCAGGCTTCTGATACTGAAAGATATTCATATGTTTACAACCTTTCTTAAGGTCATCTCTGCTGTGTCTCCAGCTGAGCCATTAAACATTAATTGGACTACTTTCCAAAAATAAAAAGCAGAACCTCTGATTTACTTGTGTAATTAACACCTCCCACAAACCAGGTGTCCTCCTGAACCAGACTGAACAAGCCATTTGCTCGTCACAATACTGAAATATGCTATGTGCTTTTGAGACAAACACACAGTTGCTTGTTCATTCCATCTGCAAAAGTGCATATAATTATTTGGGGGGCAAAAAGCACCTCAAATACAACAGAAAATATGTCCTCTAGGTGATGTAGTCAAATCTTCCCACTCACTCCAGATAGTTCTCTTCAGTTTGTGCTTTTTGTTTGATTTTTTAAAGCATTTCACTTAAAGGGGTTGAATATCTTGTTACAGGTTTGGGTTTTTTCCCCAATAAGGCTCAATGCTGCTTAGTTTATCAAAGAGCTCAAATTTTAACCTGCAGTTGTAAAGAGCATGATCAGTCTCTGATCATATCCAAGAACTTGCATTAAGAAACTTGGATTGTCGCTTAAAATCATAGAGCCATTTAAGTTGGAAACTACTTTCGAGGTCATAGACTCTAGCTGTAAACATATTTAACAATGTAACAAGCCTAACATTGCAATTAGCTCTGAAATTTAAGTTAAATACCAGCATTACTCATGTTAAGACAAGGTAAATATGTATTCAGTAATCACTGAGCTTCACAGATTATTTACAGAAGTTTATTAGATGCAGATTTACCCAGATGAATAACATGCCTTCTCTTCAGTGAGGCTAAGGAATTTGTGGAGAGAAAATTCACAGAATTCAAGGTTCTCAATGCTCAGCTGCCATCTAAGCTCAGAGACACTAAAGTTCTCATCCAAGAAAACTAGTTTTGTAGTAAAAGCACATCCATCCTGTCAGGATTTAGCAGGCTGGGAGCAGCTTGTACCTAAACCTTTTGGATATCTGTAGTCTAAGCAATACTTTGATTTTATTGCCTCAGAAACTCAGCCTGTCAGTCTCAGAGTTTGCCTGAAAAAAAAAAGCTTTATTTTCTTTTTGAAGAGGTGACCTTCTTTTTCATAAATGAATATCAGAGCACTCATGTATGAAATCAGGCACACAGACTCAATTTCTTCCTCTGAAAAGGCAGATTCAAATGCCATCCTGGATCTCACCTGAAAATATCCAAATCATCAGGCCTGGAAATATTTTGGTGAATGTGTGTTAAGAATTAAAGTTTAATGTCTCCTCAGTTGCACAGACTAATTAAAGGTTTGTTGTGCTGCAGAGTTTATACCCTGACTGCCATTAGGTGGAGGTTGTTATTCAGGGGAGGTGCAGCTCTGGTCTCTGCAGACAAAATACAAGTTTGGAGAAGAGGAGAGGACTTTGTGAAATTCAATTGAAACTAGGAGCTGTAAAACCACAGCCAGGAACTTGCTGGGGGCCCTACTGCTCTGAGAAAATTTCTTGTGCACTCTCTTTTAAAAACTTGCCATCCTTTCCCCTCAGCAGCCATAGGTGCAGGGTGTCAGCACCTCCTGCTAAGGAAATCACAGCTTCAGGCAGTTCCTTCTGACTCCTGTGGCATTTCCACCTCCACAACACAGCTGCTGAATATTTGCCAGTCTCTTGTCTCTTAGCAAAGGCACTCTAGACCCTTGGACAGGAAATCCAGATGAAGTTTCCTAGAGCACTATCTTTGAGTTGCCAAGGGTGTGTCAACGGCAGCAGGACATTTTGGATACCACGCTTCAGCTTTGTTGGAAATCTTCTGATCCAAAGTAAAAACCCTGCTGTCAGGACTGTGTACCCCTGTTCCATCTAAAATGTCAATGTGTCAGTAAGAGGTAATCCACAACCTCTGGTGAATGTTCCTGTCATGTAAGATATATGTAGCACTGAATCCTTGGATACTGTTTGTAGCATCCCAGAGCAAAGGGGCAGAATGTGGTTTGCCCCTAGCTCCTCCTGTCCCTGAATAACCCACAGCATGGTGAATGAAGCACAAACCCAATGAGTTCTGCCTCTCTCAGGAAGCCAAGGGAATGAAAGTGAGACCTCTCACTGAATGTTTCCTGCTTTGTTAGAAAAACAGAGCAAGACTTTCTCTGGTGGGGAGTGGGTGGTGAGAAGAAGAGAGAAAGGAAAAATTTACCTGTATAATGAACAGGGGGAGATGCCTTTTGGTAATGCTAAGCAAGGCTGTTAAACTTCCTTGCAAATCAGGACTGAGAGCACTACAACTCTCCTTGCCCTTCCTTAGATTCCGGTCTGCAGCACTGTAGATCTTGGCTTCCTAATTCCATGTGAAAATGAAATCTAAAAGATGTTCTGCAACACCTAGTGTAGGCTCAAATATTTCTTTTTTCCATCTAGACCTGAGCACATCCAGAAATATTCAATGCTTAGTGAGGTTGAGTGGTATTGTAAAGTGTACACCCTCAACAGGCATATATAAGTGTCATTAATTAACCTAATAGCAGAGGTAGCATTTTAACTAGGTTCTGTTTTATACCTTTAAAATGTGGCTTATAGCCATTAGCTTTAAAGTTTATTATTTTTTTCTCCTCTACCGTTTTTTTCCAATAATAATGCTTTATTTCATTTGCATGCCTTGAAGGTGACGATTTAATACACTTAACTGTATGTAACATATTCCTTTCCCAAAGTGAGGATCATTTTGTTTAGGAAACCAAGGGTAAGCTAACAACTGTAGGTATCATTAAGCTCATGTTTATTCATGGACAGCTACTGTAGACTATTAAAACTTTTTGGCACAAAATTGACTAAAAATTACTGAAAATTTAGAATCCCTCCCACTCCCCACAGAGTTGTCAGGTCCTTATGTTGCAGCTGAAAAGAGAGACTGAAACATCAGGTTTTTCGAACAGCATGGAAGAGGGGGAGGCATGGGGAGACAGGAAGACATTTAAACTGAAAAGATTCCATAGACAACTTTTTTTTTTCTTTCCTGAAATACTGTATTTACACAAAATTGAAGAGAGTACAAATACTTTACTAAGAAGACAAAACCATTATAGTACATTCAATTTAAACACAGGCAGAACTATAGAAGCAAAGCACAGAGGCCTAAGGTACTTGCATGGGGGGTAGAAAAAGAAAGAGCATCATAAAGGCCCCAGAGATTAAAAGCAGGAGGTAAGAGAACACTGTATTTGTTAGGCAGCATCATCTTTCCTTGACTTCAGTGGGATTGAACAAGACACTCTCCTTCCTCACTGTGGATGGTGGGAAAAACCCTCTCAATGTGCTGACAGCTCAACACTAACTTTGCAAAACAGTTGACTGTATACTTAAAATTAAGCATGGAAATAGAACTGTTAGCTTCAAAGAAAATTATATTTGTGCCTAATCACATGCTTATATGCTTAGTTTGACCAGAAATAGCCTTCTCAATGCTTTATGGGGTCAAGTGCATTGTTACATAAAAAATAAGAGTACTTCACTGTCATCTTTCTTTTTATTTTTCTTAAAATATACTTTAGAATTGCTTTTCTTTTCCCTTATGTACTCAATTAGAAAATAGTCGTTTATTGAATGTAATAGAATTCTTAAATTTTAATAAATGTCTTACATAATCAAAGCAATATTGTTCAAAAATAATTCCCACATTTTTCCAAAACCTGTTTAAACTTAAAAAGAAATAAAAGAGAAAAATACATATAATAACAAAGCAGCTTCATATTTCTGGGCATTTGGTAGCAGGTCTGTTATAATATTTCTCACATCTTTTGTTGTCAGTTAAAATCACCAGATTAACTGATCATTATTAAATAAAAGATTGTACAGTATTATGACAATCCACCATATATAGCCAATGCATGAAATATTTTACACGTTATATATCCCTTAAAAAGAGTTAATATATTTTAGCCTTTCCTTTGAAAACAGATAGCTTCTGAAGTAATATATCTTAAACACAATGGTATCTGTTACTTCTACTAATTTTTTTTTCTGAATAAAAAGCTTGCTTGAATAGGACTACTAGCTCAGTGATGGAACTACAGTGCTATTTAACTAAATTCCTTACATATCTTCGCTACTGCTGCTGCAATTATTGTAATCACATACCACTGAAGTGCTAAATATTAGTTACTCAGATATGTGGACTTTGGTTATGCTTGATAGAATACTGGCATATCAAATATATGTATCACTTCCTAAAGGCTATGTTACAATCATGATGCCTAGTAATAAATAATAATAATAATAATAATAATAATAACAACAATCTCAGATTCAAAGTGCTGACCCACTTGAGGCACTAATACAATAAATTAATCAATTAAAAGATCTATTTTTAATGTTCAAAACTAACAGCAGATCCTGGGCTGCCAAGTTACATGCGCAGCACAGAGGACTCTCAACCTTTCCTTCCAACTGGAGATTCCTGTGCTCCCAGAAGACACTGGAATATCATGTATGATATGGAATGCTCCGACACAGACCAAGTCTTCACACATGGAACATTAAGAGCTGTCTAAGCTCCTCTAAAGCCTTGAAAGGCTCTCTTAAAATCCCTCAAGCCAGCTCTGTTCGCTTGGGGACAAGGCTTTGCCGTGAATTGTGCTTGGCTGCAGACCAGGGAAGAGCCTTTTTATGAAAGTCCACGATGAAATGTGTTGCATTAATGCAGCCTTCACACCCTGGAGACAGTCACCACTGTCAGCATGAGAGGAGAAAGGCAGTTTTCCAGCAGCAGCAAACACCTGTGTCCCTGGAAGGGGAATGCTTTCACGTTGTCAGTTTGTTCTGTGCAAGCAGTAATCATTCTCAGTGTCCAGAGAACTGTTGTACCCCGATGATGGATACAGGTCCCTCTTAAGTATCCTGTTGACGATGTTGATCAGGACTTTTTTGTACTGTTGACGTAAAAGTGAGTAAACAAATGGATCTGATGCAGCCTTACTGTAGGTGAGGCACTTGCTTATAATTCCCCAGTAGTAATTTATGGTAACAAAAGGAATGAGCTCTATCAACCTGTTAAACATTAAAGAGAAATGGAAACACTTGAGTGTTATATTCACACTGAGCCCAGTGCTCAACTCATGCTTCATGAAACATTCAAGCAACATTTATTTTCTTACAGTACACAGTCCCTGAAGTAGAAGGGCTGAGTACTTACTCCTCACATTCAATAAGGGGAAAGAGAACTTTCCTAGCAAGACGACCAGGAGACAAAATCAATTCCTACAATGGAAAGAGGCAAAAACTGTTTTCAGTGCTAATGCTTCTGTGAAGAGGAGATAAGAGAGTCTGCAGTTTACAGCTCACTTCCTGAATTTACTGAGCTGTGCTTGTAAGTTGTCAAAATTGCGGTGACATAATTGACTACCTCCCTCCCACAGCAAGCTCGAGACAGACACATGTGGCTCAGGGCACCCAGACTCACTGACCTCAGTGTCCTGAGTAGAGATGTCTGGTGACACCTGAGACATTCGAACATAACCCCATTGGCATCAGGCTGCTGCTCCTGGAAGGTCTGCTTTAGGTCCTGTGGCATATCTGCCAGCCTAGGTAAAGGACTTGGATGCCATGCAGCATCTCAAGTGACACCAGAAACGGGGTGTAGGTCACTGAGTCCATCCCCTCAGACACAGAGCAGCAAACCTTCATTACACCACCGTGGTGAATTAACATGGATGCAAAGCAGATTCATGTCAGACCACTGCAGTGTGAAGAACAATCTGGCAGTATCTCAGGGAGGTCTGACTGGCACCTGCAATCCCACAGTATGCTTAGCAGCACACATACAACTACTTAGCCGTGGAAGTTTTTGTGTGCATTTAGCTGACTTCTAGACTGGCCAAAGAAAACAAGGAGACAACACTTTTATCATCATTATATGGCCAGTCAGCTACATCCAGACCTGTGTCTTCTGGTCTGTGCTTCACAGATGATTAGTGGCCTCAGCACCTCGGCTGAGAGGGATGTATTAATCATGGGGGCAGAAACCGCAACTAAGTTAAACAAATTTTCCACAGAAGTGAGAGCAATCCTTCAGACTCTTCCAGGAAATGTCTCACCCAGATCATCTGCAGTGGGCAAATCCTCCAGGAAGGTGAAAAGAACAGGGTGAGGAATTTTTATTTTGTGTATATCTTTTGTAAAACCTTTTGCAGAAGCAAGAGTATGCCATTTTGCTCTATTCATCCTAGAAGAAAAGAAATGTTCTGGGAGATAAAATAGCCCTTTTCTGTACTCTAAGACATCACTGTTTGAAGATGAAAGATCAGAAGCTTTCACAAGGCTTGAAGAACCTTCTGTCCTCTTTCCAAAATGCAGAGCTCCTGACTTGCAGGGTGTTGACTTTTGAAGCTGTTCCAGTCCCTCCTCATAGAAAAGCTGACTTACCATCATTTGGACTGAACATTGCTACAAGTAACAGGAAAATTTCTTATTTATGTACCTAAAAGTTAAATCATTCCTATAGAAAGTGCATTTAAAAAAACAGATGACTTCTGTTTGAAGCTTCTCAGAAAAAGTTCCAGTGAATTCAAAATAGGTAGAATGAGAAGATATAAAAAATGAGAAATAAATGTACAATAAATGACACTTGCTACGTGATTGCTTAGGTTTATCCCATCCTGCATGTCATCCTAATATAAGAAATATATAATTGATATTTACACAATTGATGTTTTTATAAAGATACTAAATAAGAAGAGTAAGATATCCTCCAGTCTTGAAAATAGATGTATTGCTATGTTCCCAATAATGCATTATGGATCCAAACTTAATTGCACTGAAACCAACAGAAGAAAAATTACACAGATTTTAATAAGATAAATGGTCTGGCCAAAACAAGTCAGACTTAGAAATACCATCTGAATGCATCTCAGTATGATTTTCTTGTTTTCAGTGCTGTTACAAAAGAGATTAAATTCATCTGTCGCTTCTTAGTGAACAGATGAATATATTGCTAATGAGCCTAATCTCATTCAAATTTCTGAAGTGAAGAGCAAATACTGAGCTCACAATGCAACCTGAGTCACCAGGCCAAGAACAAGACAACAAGGAGGATGGCTTTTACATTGCCTCCCCAGAGACTGCTTCAGTGCCACCCCCTAAACACCAGAATAAGGGAAGAAGCGAGAAACAGGCACAGCAGCCAGTACTCCAGTCTCACCTCCATCACCACCTTTAATGGAAGGCTGTCTTGGCACTGTCTTGTCTTTGAGACAAGGAGCCTTTTAGGATGTCTGCCCCAAACACTTCTCATTCTGCTGCCACTGAACCAGCTCAGTCCCTGTGACAGACAGAAGCTGTGCCTTGACACACATCTCCATAAACCAGCCCTCAGCCTTCTCTGTAGTGATTCAGTAGGTACCAGTTTGTCACACACAGAAAACAAACCTTCTCACGTTTGCCAAATGCAAGGTCTGAAGAAGGAAATAACTTTAGAAGTTTGTGAGAAATACCTCCACCCTGAAAAATGTGGCCACATTTGGAATTTGCTGAGCTTGGTAATGTTCAGATGGAAAGAAGATGGCAAAATCCACTTTGCTCAACATAATTACATCCTGATTATGACAAAAGTGAATAGAACATGACTCAAAATGTACTGAACAATGATAAATTAACCTTTTAACTATATGATGCAATGTTAATATTTGTAATAAGCGTTTCAACAGCAGAAAAACGATGTAGTTATCCTAGCCAATCAGGAAGGAATCTCTTTGATCATGCAAATGGAAACTGAAATAAATGTCGCTTAAAAAATTTAAACATTTTGTCTGGTTTAGTGCACCTGTCCCACTCTGCTTCCAGAAAAGGGCAGTGGCACTGACCATAAATGGCCTGTATATTGTGACTGTGTCAGATCAGAGCACTAAAGCTGGCCAGTTTCTGTGAGCTGCTGTGGCAACAACCTTGAAGAAGCCCTCGCCAGGGGTTTTGCACACTAGTTTTTTTCTAGCTAGTTCCCTCAACACAAGTCAGCACTCTTCAAGGCTGTCTTGAACACACTGTGAAAGTGGGAAATATTTTAAAAAATCACTTGTGAAAGATGTAGCCCATTTCAGTTTAGAGATGAAAGGCTAAATGCTGGGATGTTGAAATTCAGTGTAGATACAATGACTTCCAGTTCACTGGTTTATATAAGATTTAAAAATAATAATAATCATCTAATGTATGAAGACTGCACAAGTAGATAACAACAAAGATGCATGGACACTTCAAAAGGTTCAAACCACCAGGACGGATCCTGATAATTCTGTCCAGTTGAGGAACATGTTGTTTCCTATATATTTAAGGAGTCTAATTATTGCTTTTCCTGGGAGATAACTTTTACGCCTCATCACAAGTCTGTGCTGCACCATTAGCAATATATCCACAGGCATTAAGTTTCCAGACTGAAATCTTATCTGACAAATTATCAGCCTGGACAAATTTAAATTATATCAACTCAGCAAGCTTGGCCTTATGCCAAAAAGAAAAAAAACAAACAAACCCCCCTCCCCCCCAAAAAAAACCAAAACAAACAAACGAACAAAAAACCCAACAAAAACCCAAACACTTATTTTCTCTCTATTACTAGGGTTGTGCAACTAAGGAAGGGTGGCAAGTCTTTTAAACTGCTTTTATCTCCCAATGGCATGTAATTAATTCTTAGTACTTGTTCTAAAAGTCACTTGCTTTTGGCAGAGGTGCCCAGACCTGGCTGCAATGAGGGAAGGAGAGCCAGGTCCCGCCGGGGCTGCCCCTAGGACTGGGTGTGTGGACAGAAGCGGCGTGTCAAGGTGTGTTTGTGTGTGTTTGTGCGCTCTGCCCCGCCAAGACCGGCCCCGGGGGTCCGTTTGGCTCTGTAGCTGTAGGACCCCCGGGCACCTGCGCATCCCAGGACATCCTGATCCCCCTCCCCGACACTAACCTGGTGATAATGTAAGGACCAAAACAGATCACGAACGACCCTATAAAAACACTGATTTTCTTGGTAGCCCGCTGCCTCCTCCTTTTCTGCTCGTTCAGACAGCGCTGCTTCACACTACGGAAGGAAAAGAGCAGTAAGGGTGTTAAGGCAAGGAGGGAGGAGGTGAGACGTGAGCCCAAGGGAGAGGGGAAGAAACCTCTCCACGCCCGAAACCCCCTATACTCGGGAAGGGAAGTGGAGAGGAGGAGAGCCCTGTCCGGGGGAAGGGCAGCCCGAAGGGAGGAGGGCAGCCCCGAAGGGAGGAGGGCAGCCCCAGGGGCGGAGGGCAGCCCCAGGGGAGGAGGGCAGCCCCCGGATCGGAGGGCAGCCCCCGGATCGGAGGGCAGCCCCCCGGGGGACAGGAAGGCAGCCCGGAGGGAAGGAGGATGGACCCAGCCCCGCCGAGCCTCGGGACGATCGCGCTCAGCAAAGCAGCGACGCCCGCTTGACGGGAGCTCGGGCAAGTGGGATAACCCGGAGAGCCCGACTAGCATTTAAACAGAGAAGGCTACAAATGCACGAACCACCGTTCCCGGCGCTGTAAGCAGCATCTGAAACTAGAGGCAGGAGCGCTCGCCATACGGCCGGGGCAGGCAGGAAAGGGTGCTGGAGGGGCGGGATATCGCTTCCGCCCGGGGTAGCTGCCGCGAGTGACCGGGGGCTGTGAATCCGAACGCGCACGCATTACCTGGGGTGGATATCCACCAGCAAAACCAGAGTCTGCATGGTAATAATGTCTATCCGCTTGCAGTGGAACCGGGCAACTTTCAACACCTTTAAATAGGTGAAACACAAGATCACCAGAGACAGCATGAAACTGGTGGAGTGAAACACAATGGTGAACACTGTAAACCTTCTCCTCTCCGTCTCTTCCTTCAGGTGTAAGGTGCAAGAGGCATAAACGCTGTTGTAATCTACCCATGAGTAAAACAAGGAGACCAAGGGGAACGTGAGGGAGTGGAGCCACGAGTAGCCCATCAGTATCACAGCGTCCTTATACCGCATCTTGCTGGTGTAGCTTAGGGGGAATACCACGGCAATCCATTTGTCGATGCTGAGCGCTGCCATGCTCAGCATTGTGTTGGAAGTCAGGAAAGTTTCCAAGAAACCCACCGCCTTGCAGACGCAGCCCCCGAAGGGTTGCTGGTTCCTCAGGATGCCCAGCAGGGTAAAAGGCATGTTCAGAACGGTGAGAAGCAGGTTGCAGAAGGATAAGTTCACCAGGAAAACCCCGGCGACCTGCTTGCGGATCTCCGTACTGTAGACGAAGCATAGCAGCACCAGGAGGTTGGAGAGCAGAGAGACGACCAGCACCAGCACGAGGAGCAGCGCCAGCAGCAGGCCTGCCAAGTCCATCTCTCAGCGGGTCGCCTGGAGCTGGCGAGGGCAGGAGGAAGGGGGCACCCGCGCCGGCACCGCAGCCTNGGCCTCCGCAGGCTCTGAGCATCTTCCCCGCTGCCCAGCCCCTCAAATACTCCAGGCGCGGAGCCTCCCGCAGCGACTCATGCGCAGACGAGCCGCGGCGAGGCACAGGCTCAGCCAGGGGCCGCGGCGTGCGGCTGATCCACTCCCGGATCGCAGGCGAGAGCAGCAGGAAGCCCAACTTCCCGCTAGCGTGCGGCTGAGGAAGGATCAGACCCGGAGATGGGTTACGGGCAGTTTGATCCCTGCGCTGGGCTCAGGAACACCCTGAGTGCACCAGCTGCATCTGGCGCTCCTGAAACCTGCTCAAAATCTGGTGTCTATGCCCCTTGTAAGGCTTTCCCCCCTTCCATCCGAGGGGTTGCTTGCCCTTTTCCCCCTACAGTGCTTGCCCTCTGGGTATTCACACCAATAGCCCGCTGGCCAGCAGTGAGGGGTGTTTCTCGGCTAGAAACTCCACTTTGAGTGCTTAGACTCACCAGCTGGTTGAACAAGTACCCACATTAGGGTGATGCTGGCACACTCTGTGGAAAACTAAAGTCTCACTTCACCATTTTCTAGTCACACTGATAACACGATAGTGTGGTGGTCAGAAAGGTTTTTTCTGTTATCATAGTCTGGCAACAGCTGAAAAGACAGACAAGAAAGACAACAGAAATTTCCCTTCTGCAGTTGTCAGAAATGTGGATTTTGTGGCTAATTCCCAAAGATGTTGTGAATCTTTGTCTTAGATTTGTAAAAAAAAGAGAGAGGAAAGAGACCAAGTTTTGTTGCATCGAAATACTGGTACAGAAAAAAAGCTGCCATGTCTAATCACTGTCACATTTTACAGTTGATTGCCAGAACTGACATGAAGAAAAAGAAAAGGTAGCTTTCCTACTATCCAAAATTACTATTAATATCCTAAGGAAATGCTGTATTGTATATATTGTCCCTACAGTGTAGCCTTGTCACGCAAGTGTGACCACTGTGTGAATAACTGTCCATAAAACTGCTTGAAAGAGCCTGAAGGCAATGCAGGTTTTGTGAGGCTTTTTTCCCTGAAGAGTAGTTAAAGTTTTGGATCAGGCCCTAATTGAAAAGCTTGCTATGGTAAATTATATGTCTTAAGGAAAGAGCAAAGCAACAAGACATGAGATGTGTTATTTGGAAGCGAACCAGTACGGTACTATTCCTCAGAATGGAAAGAAAATTGATGTTTTCTTTGATCAGAAACCTGTCATTTCCAAAGTTTGAAAAGTGCAGATATATTTGACAGGGCTTATGCTTGACAAAGGAAAATCTAATATATATCGGTGTAAGCATTTGAGGGAAAAGAAATCTATAAAAGCATGACAATACCAGTTTTCTCAGAGTTCAATTGTCACATTTCCATCATCAGAGAGCCAACACTGTTTGGGAAGGGTTGGGAAGAAATGAACCATCGTGGGAGATCCTGGCTGTATCCTTACAGAGCAAAGATTCTGCAATTACTCCCTTTCTCACAGAAGCAATTCTTACAGTTCTTAATAGTACTTTCATTTCACAGTGTCACAAGGTTATGGGGCTTGTGATACTGTGATACAGGCTTAGCTACCTGAGAAGCCTTTCCTCTTGGATCCAGACAGTGGGCAACTTCTGTCTCTTTCTATCTCTATCTCTTCTACACATACATACATACATAATTTCTCTCATGTGGCCTTTTCAAATGAAGAATGAATTGTTTCTCAAAATTGATGCAGAAAGAATATATTGAAATAAGAGAAGAAAATAAAAAGGTGGCAAAAATATGGGAGAAAAATTATTCTGATTTTTACATGTACAGTGAGTTGTATAATACCCTGCAACAATATTCTGGTCTCAAAGAACCCAGTAGAAAGGACTTTGTTGGATTCGTCCTTTGGCTTTCACTGGAACTTTGTTAATGTGACAAGTTAAACATGCACATAACTTTCTGTGGGAGGTGAGTACTCTGCTGACCCCTTCCCATTTACAGGCAGCAACCCCATATCGCTTCATACCAGACACCTTTCAGTCTTACCTGCAGCTTATGAGGCTGGAAGCAGTCACCTACTTGAGACCAGAAGGCTCAGGCTTACAAATGTGGGCAGTGCCTCCTTAGCCCCTGCAAACACATGTACTCCTGCTACCTTTTCACATGTAAGCAGACATATGCTTATGTAATTTCAAATGCTCACATACAGTCATACTAAACACATATTTTTCCCAATCAAGATCTTACAGCATTTACCAAGGATGCTGTCTTGGTGGAACCTGGGGACTGTAGAGACTGCTAAGAAAAGGAAAAATAAAGATGTTCTTTCCAATAATTATCCCTTAATAAACATAGACTATTTAGTTAGCACAGATTAGGTAAGTATTTGAGACTTTTATTCCAACAGCTGCATCATTCATTAAATCTACACATTCATCTGTTCTAAATATTGACCACAACTTATTTGATTTAATGGTGAATGAACTGTATTTGTTAGAAAAGAATAGGGAAAGATTCAAGTCCGTTTTTTAGTTTCACTCCAGGAGAGATGTGTCATGCAAATTTCAGTGTAGATCACAACTGCACATAATTCAGCTCTAATCAATGTATTCTGCAATGGCTAGGAACACATTTAATTTGGTTCTAATTTTAAGAAAGCACCATGAAAGAAGGAAACCTCAAACAAATTATATCAATTAATTTGCAAGTACAGAGAAAAGCAACCCTTTTTCCCTGATTCTCTTATGACAGGTGAAGAGAGGGAAATTAAATTATATTAACCAATATGGGGAGAAATGGAATGACTCATGGAACTGATGTTACAAAAAAGCTTTCCACTTCTAAGGCACTTGCTAAAAAGTGACCCATTTCAAAAGTGAGTAAGACCCGTTAATACCCATGAGATGTTTCAATATGTCCTGTAAATAGATCTGGTACTGATAGATCCTGACAAGTACAGAGAAATATCTTCTCACTTCCACAATGGCTGCAAGTGTGTTATTGTTTTCACATTGCATTTAGCTAATAAAGCTTTAGTGAAGACAGAGTTCTTCAAGTCTCAGCAACAACTTTTTTTCTTATTATTCTTTTGTTATTTTTTTCTCCCCTTTTTCTTTTCAGAGGTCTATTTTATTAGGATTATAATGTCTTTGAGCAAGCAGGGCTACTACACAAATATAGATTTTATTCTTTCTGGAACAATAAGACAAATAAGTGAGCAGATAGTAGTATTGTGACAAGTGACATCCTGTTAGTCTCTAAAGAAAAGATGTGAAGCCTGACTCATCAGTCTAATACAATTCTGAAAGACTGTTCCTGTGGCAGAATTCCAGTAGGCACATTTAACACCTGTGGAATAACTTTGTCCTAAAGATCTTCCTAAAATGGAACAAAGAAAAATTCCTCATGTGTAAAGCCCACAAATTCCTTCACTAGGCCTCTACTTTTCAGGGGAAAATTTTGGAGCAGAAATATGAAACTCAACCGTGCCACGGTTCTGCAGACTGAAATTGCTTCAAAATTGCCTAAATACTATAATGAGGAATCTCAAAGTTCAACAGATAATCTTGCAGTTTTATCACAAGTCTACACCTGCAAAAATCTTTTGAGTCATATTTCTGTTTATGCAAACTAGACATATTCCTACAGTGTGCAAAAAAAAATAAAAATCTCATAATTATTCCAGAAGACAATATTTTATTTTGAAAGATGGAGGGCAACAGGACTGGTGAAGGGTCTGGAGCACAAATCTTATGAGTGGCTGAGGGAGCTGCAGTTCAGCATGGGAAAATGAGACACATGAAGAATCTTATCACTCTCTGCAACTGCCAGAAAAGAAGTTGTAGACAAGTGGGGTCAATCACTTCTCTCGGGTAACAAGTGACAGGACAAGAGGAAATGCCCTCAAGTTGTAGCAGGTGAGGTTTAGTTTGGACAGTAGGAATAATTTCTTCACCAAAAGAGTTGTCAAGCATTGAAATGGGCTGCCCAAGGAAAGGGTTGACACATCATCCCTGGAGGTGTTTAAAAGACCTCTAAATATTTTTTAAATGTAGGTGTGACACTGAGGGGCGTGGTTTAGTGGGGACTTGGCAGTTGCCAGTTAACAACTGTACTCGATGTCGCTTCCAACCTATGAAGTTCTATGTTTCTATTCTTGATGTTCTTAATGGAAATGGAAGTGCACAAATACTGGAAGATGACAGGAAAACAAAAACATTCATATAAAATCAGCCAGTTTCAGTTGACATACAATTCTAAAAATAGTTATGAATGGATATGTGTCAATGCTTCCTCTTTCTCCCACCTGTTCATTTTGCTTTTTTCCTCTTCCACAACATGAGGCAGAATTCAGGTAGAACCAGAATTCTGGATTGCAAAGTTTGACTTTGGAATCAAGCTGGCTGGTTTGTTTATTTGTTTGGGTTTTTTTTTTCCTAGAGTGCAATTCAAAAGTGTGAACGCAAAAATATGCTATTCTACTGAGCAGCAAAATATATTGATTTCAGTGAAGTTTGTGTCAGGAGGTAAGCAAACACTAACTAGCTTTTACACCCAGAAGCTTTACAACTATAATACAAGTCTGAAATATTAATGGAAGAATACAGTTGCCTCAAGCAAGTGGCACAGGTACTTGAATGTCTACTTTTCATAACTCAGGGACAACTTCTTCAAAATATCCAGACTCTGTCTGTTCTTTCCCCAGACAGGTTCTACAATAGAGTTACTCCTGATTTAATTACATATTCAGGACTTGGGTTATAACCAGAATTTTTATATTTCATGAAGGTACAATTCTTCTGCAGTCTCCAAAAAAAAAAAAAAAAAAATTGGGGAGTGGATTCTTATTGAATGTAAGAGCACATATAATCTCCTTCCATTTTCATCTGTTTTGTCTCTTTTTAAGGATTTGGTATATCGATATATTTTTAACCTGACAGGAATAAAGATTAAAGTGTTTTTTTTTGCCATTTTTCAGTGCCTCACAAACACAGTAGTTCTTTCTAGAAATGCTGAAGTACACCAGATTGTTATAAAACTTATCAAGGCTGCAGGCATGGGGATGAAATTCCCAGGAGCCTTTTACTGGCATTTTCAACAAATGTGGCAATGGTTAGCACTTCCAGGGGCCAGCAAACATTAAATGGCATTTTTCAGAAACTGCTGAGGCAATTTATTTAGTGTTGTAGTGAAGTTCCAGGAGCCAACACATGAAAAAAATGGTATGTGTTCTGCTGTACTATTGAGATTCTCCTTTTCCTGCCTTACTTGTTCAAAATCTCCCCCATGTCTTACAAAGGTGGTTTGATTCTGTTTTCCCTGAGTCAGTGCAAATCCAAGATAAGTCTCTTAAAGCCACTGGGAAACCAATGCAGTGGAAATGAAAGCAATCAAATATAAGACTGTAAAACAGTATGAAGCTTCTAGGATGAGGCCATTTTGATTATAGTTATTTATTACAGAGAGCACTCTAAGCAAGCACATCAAAAAAAAGTTAACCCCACCTTGTGCAGTGGAAGGGCTGCTCTGCCAGGGATCTGTGCTGAGCTGCACAGGGACAGATGCACAAAGCCCTTTGGATGGTTGCAGAGGAAGGAGCACAAGCACACAGATGAGAACTCTGTCCCAGTCTGTTTGCTCAGGAGCAGTTTAAGCAGTTGCTGGATCCAAAGAGCAGAAAAAGCTGGGCTGGACAAGTCACCTTGCTTTGAACTCACACACGACCAGAGCAGCTGCATCAGGACAATGTTCTCTGGCATTATGGCACTGTGCCTCTGGGCTCTGAAGATGCCCTCCTACAGGATAGCCATAACTTCTCTTATGGGCATGCAGCTGACCAGTGCCCTTAATTCAGGGTAACAGCTCTGTGTTATTCACCCTGCCCCAGCCGTTTAACCTTCACATATTAATATTTCTGCATCAGGATCTTGCTCAAATAACTTAGTTTGCCTTTCCTCAGCCCCTCACTGCAGAGACACTTCACACCCTCACTAACAGGTACAGCTTCTATTGGTGAAGGTAATCATCAGGCACCATCTGCTTTGAGGAATAAATAGCCAAGATATTTTCTACAGCAATATCTAGGCACTGTCCTCCCATCACACCCATCCTTTTACTCTGCCCANAATACTCTGGCTCAGAGGCAACTCCACTCTAAGAAATGGAATTGGCAGGTAATAAATAGGCCTGCACTATGCTGCTTTCATAGAAACACTCAGGGGCTAAGGCTTTTAAATGTGAACACAGGTTATTATGAGTGCACAGCTATCTTGGAGCCTCTATTATCATGCACCTTTCACTGTGTGTTTCACCGAGTGTATTCAAAAAAAAAACACAACGCCAAAAAGTGCCTCTTTCAGTAGGGTAAAGAAATAAAATCAAGAAACTGCCAGGACAAAATTGACACTGTATAATGCAAACTCTGTGCACTGGCATAGCAGGGGTTCCCACAGCAAGTGAGTTGCTTAGGAACAATAATAACATGTAGCCCCAAGTCATCCCCTCCAAATATGCAAGAGAGGCCTAGTCCCCCTCCAGAAGCACAGAAATATTTCTATCCTTCCTTGAGTCTCACTCTCATCCTCACCTGGGCTCTCATCTGGAGAACACAGGGCAAGTTATTCCCCAGTCCTGCTGGGAACCCCTCCACAAGCCAACCAAAGTCAGTAAGAGCTTCAGAAATTCGCAGGAATGGGGAACCAAAGCACAAGGGCAAATAATGGCTCTCCAAACCCACTGCTCCTACACCTCCTACCAGCACCTCTTCCCCGCTGTGGGCAGGCTGCAGGAAGGGCTCTCTCAGCCCAGACAGGCTGCGGGAGTGACCGTGCCCTGCCCCGTGTCCGTGCTGGCAGAGCCTGACGGACCCTGGGGTTGGACCCTGCTGGTTTGCCACACAGGGGCTTTTGCCTGCTGCTTCCTCAAACCTTGGTCCCACGGGGGAAGATGGGAATGAAGGTCTTTCACAGACAGGGGGAGAAGAAATTCCACAAGCTCCTACTCACACCAGGGCTCTGGGAGATTACCCACAGTTGAAGCTCTCTCTTGTACCTCACTGCTGACAGCTCATCAGAAGTTCCTCAGCTCTTAACCTGTGAGCCCAGTGCAAATCAATTACTCTCAAAACAACATTTTTTCCTCCTTCTGCTGATGAGGTCCCTCGAGTTTTGTAATCTCTGCAATTTCTTTGGAGATGTGTTACAAATTAATAATTTATTCTGAATTACGTTTTTTTAAATTTTTTTTCATAATTCTTTTCTGCCTCTTAAGGTCATTTAGAATTTTGTCTCTTTCATGGATAATTGTTTTCATTAACATAGCAGTAGTCTTGGAAACAGCTAAGCAGAGATTTGTAGAAATCATCCAGCTTCATGCAATGAGTTAAGCAAGTGAAAATATGCTGTTCTCATATGTGTTGTCATACACAGAGCTGTTCTGGGAAACTGGTGTGTAGGGATGCAGTGAGGTCTCCCTGCCACACCAATACACACTCAAGTTCTGGTATTTTTGACACAGCAGTTTCAGAAAAAGGTAAAAAATAATCTGAAAAATTCCTTTAATTCCCACAAAAAATGTTTCAGGATGAGGAAAAGCTCCCTTACTAGTTGAGCAAATTAAGTTGAAAATCTAAGATAGGAAAATTTTGGGTTTAATTCCTAAATCTGCCCGAGTAATCCAGGGTAAAAATTCTGCCTTGTTTTAATATATCTGATCTTTATATGTTTGTTATGCTAATTGCTGCTAGATTTTATATTTGTTTAGAAGAACAACATTTTACTGCACATTTCCATGGAATTTTTTTCTTAACATTATTTAATAATCCTTGTATTTCAGCATTATGTGTTTTCTCTCTGAAACTGTGTCCTCATTTTTATCACATTCCTTACTGTATTCCTCAAGCTAAAAAGAACTCCACAATTTTTTTTTCTGAGAAACTTTCAGGTGCTGGGCTTTAGCTTCTCACAAGAATGGGCACAAGGTTGGTGTTAAAACCAACAGAACCCCCAAAGTCATTGACAGAGTTAGCATAAATGAAACTGAATTTCATGAGAAGTCAGCAGACTTGAGATATCTCAATAAAGCATGTTGTTCTGATATTTTTTAGGGTAGAATTCCTCAAATATGCTCATTCAAGCCATCATTTCTCAATGTTTATGAAGGGATATATCTAATAAAAAGGTCCCAAGAACAGCCATTTCATTCATTTTGTAAAATTATCTATGTTCTTTGAGATTATGTATGTGCTTTTCCATTCCAATTATATTGTATAATTGTATTGAAAAGCAAGGTGTCTGCTAACTTTAAATGGACTTATGCATAGCCTTGAAAGTGGTGTTGTTTTGGTTTTAATTAGATAATGTTAAAAATCAATAATCAAGGTATGTTAAGAGGATTTATAGATCATCAAACCAAATAAAGGGAACAGCTGTGATGATTTCTTTTGACATTCTTTCAGAAATGGGCATGCAATTATCTTGTTTGTACTACAGCATGAGTAAACCTGATGACAAAAAAAGGGAATTATGCAGGGAATTGATTGCAGGACACCTATCACATTTGTCCTGGTTCATTTCTCTCACTACTAACAAAGGTATGGCTCATGTTTGAGCTGCATGTGTTCAGCATTAACTTCAGCTAGGGGAGGGTTTATACATTTCACCAGATTAAAGAGCCAGTAATCTAAATTCTGTTACTCTAAGCAGACAGATTAAGCCCACCAATTTCTAGTACTTAATTTGAGCCCTCTCCAGTTCAGCATGTCTTTATCAGGGGAAATCACAATCAAGCACAGCCTTCCAGATGCACTCACAGGTAATAACCACCACACTGATTATGGAGCAGAATAATCTGCTATAAACTGAAGGTTTGTATTAAACAACGTTTGTTTGCATCTGTGGCATCTGATACAGCTGATTTCAAAGGTAGCTGGAAATTCATGTCACAGCACTTTCTACCTGAGTTCAGACGGGTCCTTCTTTACAACATTAGGTAAATTAAATGGCTCTACAGATATGATTTTACATTGGCTGTTTTAAAGCACACACACCAAACAGTTCTTTTTATTTAGGTGACTGATCTGGACCACTCTAGGCCATGGACAACTCCTCTTCATTGTTACTTGTCTCCATTTTCTTTTTGAGATGAAGATTTTGTCAGTGATCTTATGTTATCTCCCAAGTCTCTGACCAAAGTATTAAATATTACAGACCAAACCAAATTTTCCATCGTATTCTCTAAGAAATATAATAATTTGATGATATTTCTCAACTTAAAATTGCCTTTTATGTAAATTGACTTCTATAATAACTAGCTCACAAATAAAAACTGACAACCTTATTATGCTGTTGGAAAAAAAAAAACAAACAACAAATAAACCTTTTATTAAAGTAATGATTGAAATCTGGCCATTTCTACATTCAGATTCCCTAAATTATATTTTTGAATATAAGTGACAAGCAGAATGTTTCTGCAGCAATCTTGTAGCACAAACGAGCTGCAGCTCAAAAAACCAGAGTGCACTCCTTTTTAAGACCAGCGTTTTTAAGATACTCGTAGGGGAGGACAGAGGCATCAGGAATCAGAGGATTTATTCCCGTCCCTTCTTGAAGCTGGGGTTAGCGCAGCTTTGTCTGTGGATCTGATGGAGTTGCAGGCGGTGCAGAGCCGAGGGTTCCCCGCTGTCCCGGACGGGGGAGCAGCCCCAGCCCCTGTCCCTGTCCCTGCCC
>VXBS01005990.1:40398-89520 GCA_013400255.1 Sitta europaea
CCCTGTCCCTGTCCCTGTCCCTGCCCTGCCCGGCTCCGCTGGCGGCTCCGCTCCTGGCAGAGCTCAGCCCAGCCGCGCTGCTGAAGGCAGTTTCCCGCTCCCCAAAGGCACTCAGGAAAATTAAACTGGAGTGACTAAGCACACACCTTACTTTTCCAAGCAGTTCCTCTCAGAAAAACAAAATTAAAAAAAAAATCATAATTTCTGGTTAAACAGATAGTAAGTAACTTTGTTTTAAGTAGCAAGAGCAAAAACGACTCCATGAAAACGAAATGATGAAAGAATGTTTAAACCCAAAGTGGTAAATGTTGGAAAATAATCTATGTTAACTGGGAAAAATAATGACTAAGTGGGACAGTTTGGGGGTTTTGTTGATTTGGTTAATTGATGCTTTTTTTTTTTTTTTATCTTTCTGCAAGTTTGAGGGTTTTTTTCCTATAACTATTTTATATCTGTGGATGGTACAAGTGCAGGAAAAAAAATCAGGATTTTAAGTATATTTTTTCCTCTGAGAATGCAAATATTAGTGCACACTGTGAATAAACTGCAGCATCCCAGCATATAGTTCTTTCATCATTGATTGCTTTCAATTGCACTCAATTTATAGCATTAGTGCTGCAAAGCAAGGGGTGTCCTGTTCAGAGTTCTTTTCAGCTGGCTAAGCATTAATGGATGATGATTAACAAAAAAAGTCTCTATGCCTTGCCAGTCCAGGCTAAAAGCAAATTGGTAATTTGGCCGATGTGTGTATTTGTTATCCACATGTCTGAAAAACAAGTAGCATTAGTGGTGTTGCTATATAAATGTATGTTGCATTAATTAGTAGACCAACCTAGGTACTCTTTTTCTTGCTTTTTTTTTTTTTTTCAGATTAAATTTCAGTTCCAAAACTGCTTCACAACCATTTGGTCAAGCTGAATACATTGAAGGTTCATTTGTTATAAAGCTCTGTATGAATATCCACATACCAACTGGTAAATACTGTATGTTTGAGATTTGGGTGGAAGATGGGGCAACAAACAGAAATTAATAAATAAGGCCATAATAGATCAAGACACCTAATTTGCTATAGCATTTCTCATTAACTTAGTCTTGAACCCACTTGGTCTATTGCTTTCACCACGATAGAAAAGGAGCATTGGCAGCCACAGAAAGATTGCACCTACATTCCTCCTCTGGTTTAAGGGAAAGCAGAAGCATCCCTGACACCTATCAGTAAAAGTTTTCATTGTAACATCTGCGAGCACTAGCACAATTTTCTGCTGGTAAAAGGCTGCCCCCTTTGTAGTTGCTATAGAACTCCCAAGATGCAGATGTAACAAGTTTTTGTACATGGTGAAATAAGATTAATCAGAGTGCAAATATATAGAATGTCTTTTCTTATGTCATGCTACACAGTTACCAGTTTTCAGTAGAACACATCTATTTATGCAATATTTTGTAAGTAACTCCCCTTTCATTGGAGAGGAAACCAGATTTACCACAAGCTGAAGATTTAACATTTGTGAGTCTCTTATGAAAAATTGATATAACATAAGGCTGTGTCAGAATAAAATTACAGTGAAATGATGATAGAACGACTCTTAATTAACATTAGTTAATTAGTCCAGGGATTGTGTTTTTATTTGCAAGATACATATTTTGAATTCTAAGGAAACTCTCAAATATATTTATTTTTAAAATAAGAATGTTATAAAAATAAAAAAAAATGTTTATTTTTACTCTCAGGTTTTTCAACGCATTTCAGTGAGCCTGTAATGGAATAAAATGGCTCTTAAATATTGTCAAGGAGGAAAATATCTAGTAATTCTTATTTTTTAGAAAATTCTGCAGGTTGGCTGTTTCATCAGTCACGCATAGTTCAGTTTATTTGTTTTACTTCTCTGAATTTCCCTGGATGTGTTTGGGGCAATATGAGTACTGCAGTCCTTAGGAAGGCTGTAGAACTGGGAGCTACAGGGAAAAGGCCTCTCTGTAGCTCTGCAATGGCAAGAGCTGGCTCAGAACTTCACTGTCCAAACTGCTGTTTCACCACCACCACACAACAGAAGAGCCATTTGATTTTTCATGTTCCATAGGAGAAAGAAGACGATTTCAAGCAATAATAGTGAAATAATTCTGATCAGCACAATTAGTAGATAATATCAGAAAAAAATTAGTCCTTTACATCATGACTCTACACACATTCTGAAGTCACTGGTTTATATTTCTCTTGTCTCATATTGCAAGATTTTGTATAACACACTTCTTGATTATTGTCAATAAATCTTTACTCCTTTCTAGTTTTTTTCCCCACTACATTTTAAAAATTATTTTTAGGTTCCTTGGATAGGTTTTTATTATTCTGTTTTGCTTTGTTTAGTCTTCTTTCCTGTCCAAATTAATCTCATTTCTAATCTCTTGGTGCTGTATTTATAATCTTTTTGGGGCTTCTGATCACTAAACTTCAAAAATATTAATCAACCTCTGAAGAGCTATATATGTACTTCAGTTTTTCCAGATTTGGGTCTTTCTTTACAGTTAATATTGAAGATGCTTAAACTCATAATATAATGAGACATGGTTAGTTGGAGTTCCTGCAGTACATGCCACCAGACACGTATCTTCAACCCTGTAGAAGGAAGTCTCTTTATCACTGCCACGTGTTTACAATTTGCCAGGCAGTTTCCAGCCCACGAGTATGCTGCTATCCAAGCCAATCTGAATTAATTTAGCAGTAAGATTTCATGAAACACACTGCCAAATGCTTTACTGAACTCTAAATATGCCACATCCCCAATTTTCCCTTCACACATTTATATTAGAATGGCTGGTGAGGGAAATTTTCAGAGACATGCATATTTAAGCATGGAACCCATTAACTTTCACTTACAGTTTCACTTTGATTTACAAAGGCATTTAGGGACCCAGTTTCCATCAGTGTCCTGTTGTTACTCGGGGAAAAAACATTCTTGTATCAAAGAAAGAAACCACATTTTCAGAGCAAGTTATTCTTCTTAACTTTTCCCTGTTGAGTTCTTTTCCAGCTATGCTAGAAGAAGAAAATGGACTATCCAGTGGATCCTGGAATCATTTCAACACGTAATAGTGTTTCATATCCTCATAGGAAGAAAGGCAACTGTTCCTGATGGATTTATTTTTTTCCATCTGCTGTGCAAACAGGTCATTAGGGTCCATGTTTTGGGAAAAAAAAATCTCATTAAAGGTGCTTTTGTCTGTCATTAGTAGTACTAGAAAAGATTGTTGTGAGTCCCTTCAGTGGTCCCTGCAGGGAAGATGAAGCAAACTGCACAGTAATCCCACAGGACCTCAGTAGAGAATATGTTCCACAGGTAATTTTGAACAGCATGGGTTAAAATAGGGTAAAAGTAATGAAATAATCCCCTAATACCTGAGTGCATTTAAGGTCTGAGCTCTGACAGGGCACAACTATTTGGCTGAGTGCCACTGCTGTTCTTGCAGGAGGAGATTAAAAGTAAGATTGTTTAGCAAGAGCAACTTCTAAACCACTCTAGCTCTTAAAATTACTATAACTACCTCCATGGTTCATTATCAGCATGCAATTAAAGTAATGGACTTCATTTACAACTTCACCAAGTTCCCTTTGCACCACCTGGGCAGCATGAATAGTTTAGTCTTCAAATGAAGGCACAAGGAATCACTTTCTATCTCTTTAACTTCCCAGTGCAGCAGAAAGAGGTTTTGACACGAGTGCTAACCAACACCCAGCTTCACAGTGTCTTGGTTAGGAGAGAAAATATCGAGGAGATGATAGAGGTGCTTAAAGATTCAGGGGCAGGTGAGTGGGTCCTAAAGAGCACCATGTTGAACGTGAGCCAACAATGTGCCCTTGCTGTAAAGGGGGAAAATTTTATCCTGAGATTCATTCAACAAAATAACCTCCCCTCTACTCAGTTCTGGTAAGCCACACCTGAAATGCTGTGTCCTGTTCTGGGCTTCCCACTGCAAGAGAGACATGGACAGTCCAGAGAGAGTCCAAAAAGGGCCCCAAAGATGTTCCAGTGACTGGAGCACCTTTCCTATGAGGAAGGTCTGAGAGACCTGGGATTGTTCATCCTAAAGAGAAGTTGGTTTAGTGAACCTTGTCAATACACATAAATACCTGAAGGGAAGGTGCAGGGAATATTGATCCAGGACCTTGTAAGTGGTGCCAAGTGACACCAAGTCAATAAGCAACACACACAAACTAAAATCAGGAGATTCCCTCAGAATATAATGCATTTTTTTTAATTGTGATATTGTGAACACTGGCATAGGTTGCCCAGGGAGGCTGTGGAGTCCTCATCTTTGGAGACAGTCAAATGCCATCTGGACATGGTCTTGGGCAACTGGCTTTACCTGGCCCTGTTTGAGCCAGGTCATTTTCCATCTCAGCCATTCTGTGAGTTTGTGACTTTGTGACCACTGGAAAGTATCAAAACCATTGGCAGGATTGTGTCTGTTTTGGTAAGATTTTCAAGACCTTCAAGCGTCTTCAATGACCTTCAAGCAAGAAGGTCATCAAGGTTTTCTAACTTTAGCTTTCCCAGGTAGAAAAATTGTCCTCTCCCTGCTCTGCAGGACCAGAGGTCTCAAATAAAAAGGGAGAGAGAGATTTAGATTTCTCTTCTGCCTGATTAAATTTGATGTTTAATTTCATATCTCACTGATGTGACCTAAACAACACTAGAGGTGAAGTTCTTCTCCTCCACCATCTCTTTAAAAATAAAATCACAAATAATAACATTTATTTTCAAGATTCATTTACTTTCAAGTCTCTCAAAATGGAGACAAATGTTCAAATTTCAATTTATGCTTGTGAAATGTTTATTCCTTGGTCATCTGTATTCATTATCTATGAACAGAGTCTGTGTGCTTTCCGTTTTCAGGAGGCTCTATATCTTTTTGATATGCTAATTTCTGATGGGTTTTATATGTTTTTAATACAGTTACCTTTTATTGCATTTTCCCATGATTTTTTCCTCGACACTTTTTAATAATCCCTGTATTTCAGCTCTGAAGATGTATCCTCATTGTGATTGCTTTCCTACTGTACCCCTTGAACTAAAAAGAGCCCCACAAAGGTTTTGTGAAACTTTCAAGTGCTTACTTTTAGTTCCTCATAGGAATGTACCCTAGGTTGGGATTAAAACCTTCAAAACTCCTGAAGTCATTGACAGAGTTAGTACACATGAAACTGAATTATACAAGAAATCGTGAACTTGAGATATCTCAGTAAAGCTCATTGTCCTGATATCTTTTTAAGGTAGAATTCCTCAAATGTACTCACTCAATTCAGCATTATAGATAAAAGCATATCCTAGAGGAAACATTGGGTCAGTAGTTTAGCTGTGTGCTTCAACAATGCAAACAAGGCACAAGATACTATTTCCTGCAGGAATAATGTAGATGACCACATCTGAGAGAAACAGAAGACTAAACAAACAAGGACACAAAGTAGTCATAATATAGACAAAACACTGCTTGACAGTGGTTTTCATACTGGTTCTGGAAACTTTTATTCTACACTCTACTGGGCAGTGGAACACTGAAACACTTGCTCAGTGTTCCTCTCCAAACCAGTTAACCTCTCAACAACAGGAGTTTCCACTTAGGTCAGACTGCCAGGCAGGTTATGGGGATTTTGCTTTGCTGTGCAGTATGAAAAGGACCTTCTCCCTGAGGTTGTTCTCTTTATCTTCACCTAACAGTTTTCCTGTTGCTGCAGCTGTCTGGGTAATGGTGGTGTCCGTGATGTCTGTGCTTCTCCACTCATGCTACACTGGTTTTGTGGCTGTGGGCCTTTCAGGGCCAACTCACTGTTAAAATTAGGAAGAATTATCTGTCTGTAACATGTTTGAGGGGACCAGTATAGAAAGTATGAATTTATGGAGCCTCCTGGACACCCACTCTATGCATGTGGTGGGCAGTGACAGCAGGGGTGACTCATGGCATACCACATAGACCTGAAGAGAACAGCATTCTTTCAGCTCAGTGGTGATAGTCTGATCTAAATCATTCATGAATCCTTGAGTTCTTTCCCAACTAGTGATCACTGTGTTATTTAGATATTTCCTGGTCTCCATAAAAATTGTTTTTGAAGTTCATCTATATATATGTTATCCTCATAAATCTGGAGTCTCCTGTGTAATTCTTTGTACATTTTTTCCTTATGATCACCTACCCAGGAAAGTGTTGTCTCCATTGAAAATGCATAATTTATTATAAACTTCTGTTTCTCTGTATATATTATTACTCTTGCTGCAATAATAAACACAACCTTCTGTGTCTGACCAGGTTTTGGCATTATTGGTTTCTAGTAGCTGTGTACAGATTAAAAATGTTAGGGCAGCTAAATAACAGTGGCAAGAGTCAAACACACTTAAAAACAAGAATAGCAGTCTTCTCAAAACAATTGTTTTAAAAAGGGCATAGTCACAGAAAAAAGAAAAAAAATCTACATCTAAAATATGCCTGCTTTTCTAGCTTTACATTTCCCCCCAAAAATTACTACTAATTTTCTATTACTTACACTAGATATTAATACTCAGTTCATTTCTTATTTATTGATATTAAAAATTTTGGGGTTTTTCTTGGTAACACTCCAGCCAGTTTGGTACAAATCCATAGCAGCTGGAGAGCCTGGTGTTTTGCCTAAGCACGTTAAGCAGCCCAGCTTTTCTCCAAGGCATGCAAGGAAGTGTGGCTGTGCCTATGGCAGAGTTACCTTCTGCCTATCTTTCCTCATTGGAGACAGTACTTTAGACTCTCTCTCCTTATCCTTTATAATAGAACTACTAAAATATTAACTATGGCCAAGACTGCTCCTTTGTATTTGGTTGAAACTGAATCTATTAGATGGGAAGTTAGGGACAAGTAGCATGAGAGCATTTCCTTGGGAAAACATGTAAATTGTTAAGAAATAAAAAATCAGGTAAAATTCCAGGAGTAGGGAATATGCGTTGTTTTGAACATGTTAAAAAAACCTTCATATTTTCTTGGGTTTGTTCTTCCATTCCCTGGTCTGGAGAAGGAAACTGAAATTTGTCAGAGCTGGGAAAAATTGTGTGTAGGGAGAACCAAAGTAATGATCCCTATGTGAATATCTTTCAGATATGACCATCCTAAATGCTTTTGAAAAATGCATTTTTCCATGCATACTGACTTTGCCTCTAAACAAGAATCAAACCCCTTTTGGCAGGGTGCAGCCCTGCCTGCTGCCCACAGAGCACCTGAGCACAGAATGTCCCTAGTCCTGCTGTGGCAGCGCTGCAGCTCTCAGAGCATCCCCCATCCAGGCATTTTGGGCAAAATGTGACTTACTGTGTGAGAAAGATAGTAACAAATGCTCTGGGATGTTGTAAAGCCTAGCCCTGACATTGAAAGAAGAGCTTGTCTCTGAAGAAACGGGCAGCTAGGCAGGGTGGAGGAGGCAAAGCAACCGGTTTGGGTGGTAAGGGAAGAAAAGCCAAAACCAAGGAGATAAAAGAACAAGTTGGCAGAAGGAGAATAATGAGTCTATTTATTAAATTGATACCATGTAAGATCATAGAATCATAGATTCAAGATGACTAAAGGTGACAGAATCTGGATTAAATAATACAGTAATCAAAGCATTTTTATTCATTGGAAAGCCACCAAGTTAGCTGTAAAATCCCAAGCATGCTAACATTAACAATGGGGAGCAGATCCATTGCCAGATCAGGAAGCAGCACTTTCCCACTTGTGAAAATGCCAAGAAACACATAGCCATGACATCAAGCTGAGAAGTGTCCTTTACAGTCACACAGACTTATACATTTAACTGCTATTTCATAGGGCAGTTCCTGTCCTTCTTATAACCCAATTCCTCCCTGCTCCTCTCAATCACTTCCTTTTTTTCATTAGGCCACTGATGCATTAGGGCTCTGATGTGCAACAAAAGCTCACCTCTGTAGGGTTCTGTGAATCGAGGAGCCTCTGCTTCCCTTCCCTCTTGCAGATATTTCCTTTTTTTATTTTTTTCAGGGACACACAAACCTCCTGAAAGCTGTTATTAACTTCTATCTGTACTGTATTAGAAGAAACTGAAATAATAGAATTATTTTTTCTGTGTATTGCTTTTAAATTAATTAAAAATGAAATTCAAATATTTCCCCACCTCCTTTTTTTTTTTTTATGAATGCATCTGGTGAGAAGATAAAGGCATCTTTTCCCTGCCTTAGGCTAATTTCCTGCAAGATCTTATTGAAATCTCCTTTTCCAAGCTGCTGAGTCCACTCAGAGAGAAAACACAGGGCTCTCCCACACCACCCGTGCCTCCACCCTCAGAACAGACTCTGGGTTGCAGCATGTGGGGTCTCAGGACCCCCAGTGCTTCCCAGATGTAAGATCTAAGTATGGAGCTCTCAGTGTTGGATCATCTGTTTTGTCAGCTGTGTAGGGAGGTTCTCCCCAGTGCTAGGACACTTTGAGAAGGCATCTGCAAGGGCATCAGGTGCTGCTTGTTTGTTTTCATTCCCCAGGCTGTTGTTGAAAGACACAGTCTAGCTTCCAGAATAAACTGAGAAGTGAGGTTATGGGACTAATTGTGAATGTCTATCTGTGTTGTAAATAGAGACACATGTTTATGCTTTTGTATATATATAAATTCTGAAGAATTCCTGAAGTTCCCCATTTTCTGACAGTGGAGATTATATTCAATTCATAGACAGATATGTGAATTAAAAATAAAGGGAACAGTCAAGCAAAAGGACATTTGGAAGACAAGATATTCCTATGACAGGTAGAGAGGCAATAAACAAAGGCTCCAGTCTGTATACAATATTTTCCTCTTCAATAGCAGAAATTCTTATCTCTTAAAGTTAAAATAAACTGTACACCAGATTAATGTATTTTTACCTATTTTAGTTTTAAATTCGAAATCCCCAAACTGCAAATTATTAACTTGGAAGTCAGTCCCCAGTTGTTCTAAAAATATGGTTATATTAATGCCTCAAGAGTTCTTATAGAAGACCTCAATACACTTCATAGAGCTGAAACTTGATCAAAGAATTTTGGGATATTTTTAAAAATATGATAAATTAAGTCTGGATCTCTTTTGCTCATGATTATTTTACAGAAATTTTAAATTAAAAATATGACTTTTTTAGTTTCTTTGAAAAAAAAATCTTACACCAAGAAATTACAGCAAACCATAAGAATATGTGAATATGAACACACAATTTTATGAATTTTCCATAGAATTTTCAACATCCTTGTTAAGAATGTATGGTTTATTTTATATCTGCAGCACCTTATAACTTGTTTCATATCTTAGGTATTTCACAACTGGGAAAAAAAATCCAAAGATTATCAAGAATCCTTGGGTGAAATTTTGCTTTTGACAGGACATTTTTGGAGCAATAAAAATTGGGTAAGCAGTCCCACACAACTTTAAACAAAATGTATTTTTCTGAGGAGCTATATCTAAGTCCTTGATACAAGCACACTCTTTTCCTCAATCCTTGTCCTGGCAGGGATTTAGCACATTTTAGCACCCAGGAGTGTGTGGGGAAGAACTGCTGTTATCACTCAGCAGCATGCTGGGAGATGCAAGTTGTTAGCAATAAGTGATGCAATTAAGTATTTCTTGGAGTGATCTTCATACATAATTATGGCTCCATTTTGAACCACGCATCACTAATAACACTGTACCTGCTCTGTAATTAGGTGACTACCTTGTATTTCTGATGTACTCATGAGCTGTACAGCAAGAACTATCTACTCCACAGCACATCTCTCACTGAGACACAATAGACGCCATCTAGTCAATACTAAATGTCTTTTAAATACTGTTTCCAGAGTTAGCAGTGATCAGAACCACTTTTTTTCCTCTCCAGCAGTATAATTACATTTCAAACTTGAACGTCTTGTGGATTTTCAACAAACATTTTAATTTCAGCACACAAACTCTGATCGTTCTCAAGTGCACAAAGTGGTTCTTGTCTGTTACATACATCACAGTGGACTCTAAAAAGAGACCTCAGCAACCTGCCATGGCAGCAGCTACTCACACAGAGCACCAGAGACCCTGTACCTCACTTGGTGGTATGTGACCAGGTGGGACCTACTGCACTAGGAGGGGTCTCGTAGGATCTATATCCCCATGATTTATTCATAGCTGCACAAGACATCCATTAAATTTCAGTAAAAAGTCAACTAACACTCAGCTTGAGAAGGACAAAGAAGTTGGAAGGTGTATTTTTTAATAGAAAGCACCTCAGTTTCATAAAAGGCTCTCTGTTTTTCTATGAGAAGAGTGAGACCATTTTTCCAGAAAAAGTTGATTGGCAAGAATGCGTTTTCTGAACAGGTTAAGATTTGTGGTTTATTCTAGCATTAAACCAATTCAATTCCCAATGCCAAAACTGTTGAAGTCACATATTCTTCCCCACATCCACCAAGACCTTGGCAGAATACCATTCCCTGACCTCTTGCTGCACCCTCAGGAGCTGCATCAGCTGGCACTGCACATCTTCCACCAGTGACCATTCAGAGTGACTTCACCTCATGTAGACACAATTGTCAATACGAATGACTTGAAAAAAACGTCCCCTGAGAAGTGTCCAGAGCAAGGTATCCTCTCCTCTAACCAACCCTGCTAAGACAAAAGCTCCTGATCTGGGGAGATCTGCTGCAGGCAGACATCAGGAGCACACCTTTCATCCTGTGGTGCATCTTCTCCCCCACACTGCACACAGCCCAGTGGTGGCCACTCCGAGCTGAGGTTGCCCAGAGAGAAAAACACATCTGCCTCTGCTGGCATTGCCTGCCTCAACTGTGTGCCTCAGCCCCAGGGGCCATATTTGCAGGTGCCTTACACATTAATAAGAGCAGTGAATATGAAGACAGGCTGCTGCTCTGTTAGTAATTACAGGTTTTTCAAATAACATAATTTCCTAGTTAACATTAGAAAAGTGACTGAGAATTGCTATAAATGTAAACATATGGATGTGGGTGCCTCTTTCTTGATATCAGCACTTTCCTGAAAGCAATTTAAATGAGAGAAGTGCAAAAGGAATTTATTTTTAGAGTGTGCTTTCCATAAGTGTTTATAGAGCTGAATGAAGTAATGTAGAAGTTTTCAGAATAAAAAGTGCAGTCACCTTGAAATGCACACTAATAAGAATTTTAAAGAGAGCTCACAGCTCCATATTACCACAAACACATTACAAAATACTGAGCTGAATGACAGAGCATTATTTGAACCTTTCCAATTTATACTTTATAACCTGAATGCTGGAATTTTTGTGGGTGCATTGATTAGGCCTTCACAGAACTTCAAATGTCACAGCAGATGCAATGACATCCCAGTGCTTGTTTGAGGTGAAAAACACTCACAAGGGCTTTTGTTGTGACCAAGTAAGATTTTATTTTCTCCTAAGCTGTCTGCCTTTCTGCTTGCTGTGGATGCAAAGATCCAAATGTATTTGCACAAATGCACTTAAGTCAATGTAATAATTTAGTCACTGGGAAGAACTGAGGTACAAGCCTCAGTTGTGATGAACCTTCATCATCAGGGGCTCCTCATGTTTGGGTGTATGAAGAAAAGAAGGGTAGTGAGGTCTTAAATCCAGAGCTCAGAGATCCTATCTGGAACTACATATATAAATGAATCTTAAAATATAAGTGACCAGAACTGCAGTTTACAGAGATTCCCTCAAGGAACAGCAAATGGAGCAAAGGCCTTGGTGAAGACAATGGTCTTAGTTTGATACCTTGTGGATTTATTTAATTTCACCAAGGAAGCTCTTATGGTTGAAAAATGACTTTAGAAAAACTCTAAAGGCCTGAAGGAAGAGTTTTGCAATGGAATGAGTACAATATACCCCGGGGACAGCATGCTGGGGAAGAAATGTGATTACTTCACTTATGTTACCTACAGAGTTTGAATTATTGAAAAGAACTAAACCACAATTTTGAAGCAGCTTAATCAAACCAATAATTTACATGGCATCAACAGAGCTCAGGCATCACTGGAAACATTTGCTTTTATTTCAGCAAGTTTGGAATCTAATCTTCCACATCCTCATCAGACCTGTTGAAAATTCCCATTGACTGAAAGTAAACTCCCCAGAAAGATTACAGTGCCTTGGACTTCACAAGGATTAATCTCTTTTTTTTTCCATGTGCTCCAAATGACATGATTATTATAAAAGTCATCAAATAACAGACCTAAAAGTATTCTCAAGTGCCTTTTGAATCAAGGGAATATTTTTGCCTTTTGTGGTAATTAATTTCTTTTTTCCATCAGTGATCAGTGTCAGGTTTAAGTCCTGTAAAACTGGAAACCCTTTTTTTTTTTTTTTTAATAAAACCAGGGAAGTAAATAAAGAAAATGGTGACAGTTTTACTAATAACAGTTATGAGTAATAAGAATATACAGAGCTTAATTGCAGTTTTTCTATTCACAGAATAGATAAACAAAATCTACCCACTTGGTGAGGATGAATGAATTGATGCTGTGATATAGACAGCTGCATGTGGCAAATCAAAATTTAAATTTCAGGATGCAGAGATTGCATCAGCAAAGGTGGAGGGAAAACTGCTGTTGTGCAGGTCAGAGACTTTTTCAGAAGCCCGCTGGGTTCCTATGACCTGGTTTTCCACCAGGGTTGAGGACCTTCAAAAAGAAACCCAAACTGAAGATTTCTGGTTTCCAAACATCATCTTTTGGGTCTTCCAGTGCAAGCAAAACCTGTGTGGGATGCCATCAGTCAAGCCAATGTTAGCAATGTAAGCAAAGTTCCTTAGCAGGAATTTGACTGGTAGGCAGGGAGAAGAATGAATAAGCTGCTTGCTGTACTTTCAGCTTGTAATCCACGGTAAAATTGGAGTTATTGCAAACTAGACTGTTCATTTGATGAAAGGATAATAGAAAAGGTCTTTTTCTGGCCATCCCATCAGATAAAATTAAGCTTCATTTTGGGGCATGCAAAATCTGTATTTTAAGTCTGAAAAATAATGTTTGTTTGGTGGCACATTGTGGGACAGAAACACAGGGAAATGGAGGTTTCAAGGCCATACTGACAAGACATAAGCAAAATTATATCTTCAAAGTACAAAAGACACACATCCCATCTAAAGCTCTTTCACACCAAACTCAGCTGTCCTCAATAGCAGTGCTGAGCTGAGCTGAAAGGTCATGGAAGCAAAGCTGGTGTTCTCAAGTCCTGACTTTGGACAAGCCCTCTGGCTGGCAGTGTCTTCTGAGAGAATATTCAGTGCCCGTAGGTTAGGCAATCATTAGTCAATTAAATTATGTGCTCTGAATCATGGTCTGCAGGAGCTCTTCCCATTCCCTACTTGCACAGCCTATATTCCTAATTAAGCTACAGTGAATATCAACATGAATAAGACTTCTTACTACTGGGCAACCTGAGCTGAGATTTATTCTTTTACAGTCTTCTGTAAAGCCCAGAAAAATAAACGCTGCTCCTGAAGATTGCAGTTTATTACCCCAGGCACCCAAGTAACTCCTTTGACTTCACAAAAATGGCTTATATGTGTGAACTCTGTTTTCAGATGAAGTTAGAAAAATACTTTATAATCAATAAAGTATGACTGCTTCCTTTTTTCCAGATGATAGTGTTCCTTGATGTCCACAAGCAACATGTACAAGTCAATCTATTAATCCAAGAGAACATTGCACTGCTCCTATAACTACTGACAGGATGTTTCTTAGGTTTAATTTTTCTGATAAAATTTTATTTTTGGTTCTTTGATATAGTTTTACAGTTCACTAATGGATTGGATATTGTCCTGGAATAAAAATATCCAGTTCTATTATTCCATGCTCAGTTCATCTGGATCATCCTGGTCACCACCTGTTTCTCTCCTAATTTTGTCTTTTATCATGGGGATCTATTCTCTGCGTGTAAGCACAACAAGTTTTCCTGGGATGTTCACCAATGAGTAACTTTATTTACAGAAAAAACAGCCAGACAGAGATCTCATGTTGAGACCAGGCGTAGGCAAGATTTCTTGGCAGGAGCTTGGCATGGCTGCATCATACAAAAGCATGAGCTTCAGCAGAATTTGTTTGTATTTGAGGCACAAATATCTTTCAGTGAAAAATGAATTCCTCCTTTCCAGTGTACTTTAATAAGCTGAAAAATTAAGTGAAGACAAATAAAGATGATTATAAAAATTAAATTTAAACCAATGTGCACCCTGTCAAGATGGCATGTGGAATTTTTGAAATTTCTTGAAGAAAGAAAAGTCTGACAGGAATTATGACTGCATGAAGTGCATGCTTTAAAGGGACAAGACCCTGATGTACCCACCAAGCACATTCAGTTGCAGTGATATTCCTCTGTGCCAAATTGCAGCAGTCAAGGAAAAGTTATGAATTTTCTTCATGTTTGTGTCTGACACCACTCTGGATGGCCACAGGGAAAAGTGTTTGGGTTTTCTGTAATAGGGGAAAGCCAGGATGGAAATCCTGGTTGTGATTTCAGCCTTGTCTTGAAGAAAGCAACGTGGTGTCCAGTGCTCCTCAGAAAAAAACTGGTGGGCTGCATCTCAAGGACAACCACCACTGGCAAACATGCCCACTCTTAAATGACTCAACCCAATTTATAGTAAAAAACACCCCAAAAAATAGTATTTTCTATAGTTTCTCTAGTTTCTTGTGTCTTACAGGTTCTAATGTGTCAAGTCAGTTGAAGATCAGGGTTAGAGATGTACATTTGCTCTGGAAACACATGGAGCTTCTGTGCCAGGACTTCTGGGGAACCCTTCTGAGTCTGGCATAAACGTGCAGGGAAGCCAACCCCCCTTTGGCTTGTCCACAGGATAAGTTCATGGTGTATAGCAGCTGATTGGAGAGCTTTAATGTATTTATCATCAAAGTGGACTTTCAACCAATTTTTAACTTTTCTCATGTTTCTTCTCAGGGTTTCACTCAGTAGCTGAAAATCACATGCTATGTGCTCTCAAGTAGCTTACTGTCATTTTTCACTTGATTCTTAATCTAGTACTACATAGATTCATATTTCTTTAGAGAAAAATTGAAACTACTGATTTACTCGAATTTCAAGGGAAGAGGAACAAATTAACATTTGTGCTTTCATTTAGTGTCTTGGGTAAGGCTGCAATGAGAACACATCAGTTTGCCATTTCCTTCCAAGCTGGAGGCAAATGAAATTGTAAAGGAATGTTCCTTTACCGTATTTTAAAACTTTAAAAAAAAAAAAAAAGCTAGAGAAATTCTTAAGCTGTGAGATTTCTGTCACACAAAGTTATTTGTATCTCAAGAAACTCAAGAATATAAATTTTTGGTCTTGCAAGAGCTGTGTGATCCAGAATAGCAGGGGTAAATATTTATTTACAAAACAGATGATGCCCCAGAATCTCTGGTGAGCATCTGTCTGCTGCTGGATGCCTTTTCATCCTCCCTGACAGGCAGAGGTGCAGTGCTGTGGCAGCTCAGTTTCCTACCCCAACACAAAGGTATGGGGCATGTCCAGCACAGCCAGAAATAGCAGGCTAAAACTGAGCTGCAGTTGATTTCTCTTTAAAACCCAGCCACTAACAGTATAATACACCAAGATCAGAATGCCAAGAAGGATGAGGTCCGAACTGATATTTGTCTCTGCTTTTTGGTCATACTGAGCAACTGAAGAGGCCAATGAGACTGCTGGCTTGGAGGAGATGGGCAAGAGTGCTGCTGTTCCCTCGTGATACAGACACACTGGTTCTGTGGCCCTGGGTTCAAAACACGTGCAAGAGTTTTTGGATACAAAGATAAGAAACACACCTTGGGAATAACTTGGAACAGGAACACAAACTAGGAATCTTTGCATCTTAAACTCATATGGAAGGCAAATTATCAAGCCAATCTTTGCTTCTTTCCCCTGCAGGGTATTTTATGACACAGCACTCATAATGAGGTGGGAAATACCCACTCCTATAATTGTACCTTTCTTATGGCCACTCTGGATGGTTGCAGCTCTGAGTTTGTTTCTCCATGAGACTGACTAGGGACAATAAAGGTACATATATTCTATAGGAGTTATTGCCATTAGACAGCTAGATAATAAAAAAGACATCCTAGGGGGAAACAAAAAAAACCCAAACAACAACCCCCAACCCTTCTCTAGTTCCTGTAAACAACCATCAAGGGTTGTTATTTATATGGTAGGGAGATCAGCATGGATTTCAGGTTGTTGAAGACCTGAGTAAAGCTAAGATTTGAAGGAATAAAGGATTTCAGTGACCTTCCTATCACCGGTTCTTCACAGTATCAAACTTCAGGCATCTTCTTACCAGCTGTGTGGGGTTTTCAGCCCAGCCAGAGGTTTTGTGTAGACAACATAAAAGATTTGTAGATTATAGATATATCTGTATATATATGTATATAGATGGATGTAGACATGTATATAGATACACATGTATGCAAATTACACACATAAAGATGTTACCAACTTAGCTCTAGGTGATATCTGTAGAATAGGTGTTTAAAAGCAAGGCAGTGGGATACTCCAGTTTTACACTTCATCCAGTGCACATTTCAATTTAATCATCAGGTTTAATAACCAAAGACAAGTGAAGCATAAAGATGTTTATGAAAACAAGCAGTCTCTGTAGGTATTATGGAACATTCTATGCAGAATTTTTTTTCCTCAGCAAGAAAATTCTAATAAAAATCAGCAAGAGTGGAATGATTTCTTTCTCTTCCTCTTGATCAGCAGGGAAAAAAAGCTGGGAGTAGAGTGGGGAGAGTTTCTTTTCTGACAAAACATTTTTCAGCTGTCAGACAAAATGAGAAGTGTCATTTATATACAGGTTATAATGTATAGACAGAATGAATGAACATTTCAAAGCTGAAAAATTTAGAGTGGAAGTAATGACTTGGTCATATGACTATGCAAAAGCCTTCAGTTTTTCAGACTAGTTTGTGCATTCAGCTTTTAATATTAGGATCGAGATTACATCTCATTCTTTGAAAAATAAAGTCTCTGCTGTCTGTGAGCTTGATAACAGGAATTATTTGATAACGTTCTGTTGCCTGTATTTTATTTTTGTTTTTTCATGCAGAAAATCAGAGTAGGTGACCAAAATGGTCCTGCCAGGATTTAAGTTTGAATAGAAATGAAATCTGACAATATAATGGATTTTTTCTTCTTTACTTGAAAGGTAAAGAAATGCAAATTCACACCTAGGAGAGTGCAACATTTAATAATTGAGCAGCTAACTCAAGAGAGAGTTAATACTATTAAAATGAGTTGGTTCCAGTTTTGCACCTAATAATCTTCTTACATAATAATTTATTTCTTCAAAACAAAAGAATACCTGCATTGAAACAAACCTCTGAAAAACAGGCAGAGTTTTTATTAAATGGCATTGTGGTTCTCCATACAGCTTGAAAGTTTTTGGGTCTCAGGAGTGTTGAAATCTTGTCTCAGTCACTGGGACTGCAGGTTAGGTCCCCAGGGACACTTGAAGGCTGAATTCTTCAGCTGAATTCAGCAGGTGTCTGCAGAAATGCCACCATAGGACGGTGGCCAGAGGGGCTTTTAAGGAAGACATAATTCAAGATTGTTTCTCACTGCCTATTGGACATTATAGCCTTTTTTTCAGGATATTAACTTACTAAAATCCGCTCTTGTTCAGTGCAAATAATTCAACAGCTGGCAGATGCTTGAACCTTCCCTAAGAACTTTGGTGGGGATTAGATTTCCAGGAAAATCCATTTTTTTATTTTCCAAGTAAATGTCTGTAGCCAGATATATAATCCCAGGCAATGCTACAGGCTTGGGACAGAGTGTCTGGAAATCTGACTGGTGGAAGCTGGGGCTGCCAGTGGGCAGCTGCTGAACATGGGCCAGGTGTGCCCAGGTGCCCAAACAGGCCAATGGCACCTGGCCTGGATCAGAAGTAGGCTGGTCAGCAGGACCAGGGCAGTGGCCACCCCCTGTATTCACCACTTGTAAAATCACACTCAAATCCTGGTTTTGGTTTGGGGCCTTTCACTACAATGAGAACACTGAGGTGCTGGAGAATGTCCAGAGAAGGCCAACGGAGCTGGAGAAGGCTCTGGAGCAAAGGTCTGATGCAGAGCAGCTGAGGGAGCTGTGGGGATTTATCCTGGAGGAAAAGAGGCTCAGGAGGGATCTTATTATTCTCTACAACTCCCTGAAAGGAGGCTGCAGCCAGGTGGGGGTTGGTTTCTTCTCCCACATAACTAGTTACAGGAAGAAAGGAAGTGGCCTCAGATTGTTCCAGGGGACACTGAGATTAGGTAGGAAACATTTTTTCACCAAAAGAAGGCACAAGGAGGTAGGTAAGCCACCATCCCTGAAGGTAGATGTGTAGGTATGATGCTTAGGGACATGATTTGGTGGTGAACTTGGCAGTGCTGTGTTAGTGGTTGGACTCAATTTTTCAACCTTAAGATTCAATGACTCTCTATGAGCACAATTTATTTAAAACATTAGAAGATTGGAAATAAATGTGTTTACCGTTTCACACTAAAAATAGGGAGCACTGATCAGTCTTTCCAGAACAATTGACTATTCAGTTTCTTACCTCATGCTACCTTGGAATACATCTCTTACTTCAACCAGGAATATGCTTTTTTATTAACTAATTGGATCATCCCACTTTCTGCAGCCATGTAAAACCCCCACTGACTTCAGAGGTCAGGTGTGGAGGTCCAGAAGCCTGGCAGAGAGATAACAATCTTCATGCTATGGAAGTAATCCCCTTAGGCTCCTGGAAGACCCCACAGATCATGGTGAGGGAAAAGGCATCTCCCCACAGTCCTTTGCCCCAATATGTTAATGTACCCCAGTTAAGTCATCCCTTATGCCACCCCCAGTTCTAGAAAGTTCTCTGTTCTCTGTTTTCCCATTGGCTTCCCTATTCTTGTTTCTCCGCCCTCATATTCCTATTGGCTGTTACCCTTTGCCCCGCCTTTGTGCTGCCCCTATCCTCAGCCCATTGGACCCTCAGATGCCCTGCTCCACCCCTTTTTCCCCATACTTGAACCTGCACCTCCCTTCTCTCAGTTGTTTGTCTCTGGATCATTTCTCTGCTGGCCTCGATAAACCACACTGGAACTCTGTGGTTATGAATATTGAGTGGGTTAAGCTGTTTATCCTATAGCTGTATCTCCCTCTTAACCCCCCCCAAAAGCTCGGTTCATCCCTGGCTGGCCACACCCTGTCCCATTGTACCTGTGCCCAGATGGTAACACCCCCAGGATGACTCAGGCTGAAAGCTTGGGCTTTGGGGTCCTGCTTCCTCTTTTGCACCCCCTCCAGAAGAATAACCTTCCATGCAAAAGTGCCTTCTCTGATCTTTACTTCAAACCTCAGCACAAAGGATCAGGAGACCTGTAGGAAGCAGAGAGCATCTGCTTTCTATCATTCCTAGACTGCTCTCAACTGGGAGTGGTTGCCCCTGGCCTCATGGCCAGTGGGCAGGGACAGCTGGGCTCCCTCTGGACCCCCAGGCACAGAACTCTGTGCAAAGAACCCTTCCTGCCCTGGGTGGCTGTGAGTGTGAGAGCAGAGCGTGTCACTGGTGTCCACCTGCCCCAGCGCCTTCGCCTGGACGCGCTTTCGGGAAGGCGCTGGCGATTCTGCACACACTGCCACAGTCAGGCACATTCCTGTTAGGTGCTAGAAACGTGGGGTTTGACTATGAAACACTATCTGCAGTCACAACTGGATGTCCAAATAACGTGGTGCCTCAGACTGAAACCTCTGTCCCACAAACCCAAAGATTGTAACAGTTAAAGGAAGATTTGAAGTTTCGTACGTTTACAGCACTTGCTATTATAATTACATTGAGAAGTCAGCTATGAAGGTTTAATACTCAATACAATAAAATACAATAAAGTGGGACAATCATAGTAAAGATTCCAATATATTCTTTTCCTCCTGTGAAGCTTTTTTCTGTCAAACTTATATTGGCTTCTCAGTATATTCTACAAATGGAGATTTGCAGAAGTACACTGGTAATGAGAAAAAGGTGGAAAATAATTTAAAGATGTGAAGAACAAATTTTAGAGTGTTTCTGTTGATGAAGGATGAAATTAAAGCAATAAGTAGAACCAAAAAGAATTCAGTAAATGAAATGCAATCTCAACATATCAGATACTGAGTCCATTAAAGCAAGGGAGGGTATATTATTTTAAATAACTAATTCAGACATGTCTAACTTGTATATCATTGACAGCATCATTACCAAATAAAACCTTTAAGATTCAACCTGTCTTGTTCTCTTTTTCTAGAAACCTCCTGAATTAATCGGTCACATTTACCATGAGAAGTAAGGACAAAGATGAATACAAATAAGGCAATACCATAGTAGTCTTTCAAAGAATAGGAAAGTAACAGCCAGAGACAATGAGGTGCAAAGGCTCAAGTTTTGATTTGTACATTCTCCTTAGCAGGGTAATGTCTCTGGATCAATACTGCTTGAAGTCTGAGGCACATTGGCAAAGATGCATGGTCTGTTGCACACTTTGTACCACCTCCCCAGCTCTAGAGGAAACCACTGGAAAATGTGACAAAAGTTACAGAAAGGTTGACATTTCTTCTAACACTGTCACAGAGAGATACATTGTTTAGCTGGAAGTAATGAATATTTTTAAATGTTTCTCTTTGTGTTATTTTATAAATTTATTTTTAGTTTATAATAGTGCTGAAGAGGTTTATGGATTATAATCAGCTTTTAATCAATGTGACTGTAAAATTTGCATTGGAAGAATTTAAAAATAGCCAAGGCTGTAAATAGTGCTAAGAATATTGATGTAATAATGGATGAAGTGACATTAATTGTAGTGAAAATATAATCTTCCTTGCTGTCTAAGGACAGCTCCAGAGGAAACCAGGAGACAGGCTGAAAGCAATACGTGGTGAGAGCCTCCACAACCACAGGAACCACAGGAAAAGCCCTTCCCTATCTTTTCCTGTATAAAGCTGATCAAGTTCCCCTCCAACCACCATCAAGTGGTGGAAAACCTTCTGTTGCTTGATGGCAAAACACTCATTGGGATACTTTGCATGGCAAGGTTTTTACTGTCAGTTGTGGGACAGTGAATTTAAATGTCATCAATGTCATCAACTCCCATCCACAGCTCTGCCCAAGTGGTCATGCTTCCACTGATTTTAAAATGGTAGGTGTCAAGTTTTCTATCCTACAAAGCAAATTTCATTATCTGCAGCTGTTAAATGACTGCATCCTGTCAGTCTAGGGTTACAGCTTTGTGGACCAAAGCCTACTGCTCAGATGGGTCAGGGATTTGTATTAGAGGGTTGTTCTAAGGTGTGGAAAACCCTCTAGAAAGTAGAGGCAGGGGGACTGGAGGTTCAGCTTATCTTTTTGAGTAACATGCCCAGTGCATGGCTCCCTGTGGGTGCAGGGGAAAGGATTTGATGACCTTTGCTGTCCTTTTTGTTATTATGTTTTCAGATGAAATAGAAATGAGGTTATTTTCCCATGGACACTTAAGAGGCAGTAGGAACTAACATCAGAAATTCCTGTTGTATTAATAGAGAGATTCTTGGTATCCAGTGTGCACAAATAGGTAGAAGAACCAAAAGTAACCCACTTGGCAGAGAATCACTTACAGGAGGAAAGATATCAATGGTGCAAAGGTACTGAGGTAGAAAAAATTAAATTATACTGTTTTATAAGAAATGTGATATTACTGTATCTTAAAAATATTTAAGAAAAATTGTATACACTTGCTATATACTTGCAGCTATAGTTGCTGCAAGTTGCTTCAAATTTGCAAAGAGATGAGATTTCGTGGGTTTTAAGATATTACCCATATTGTAGTCATTTTGGAAATTCCTGACCAAAGCCAGCTTTATGTGATGTCAAAATTACCTTTTCATGTCTCTTTACAGATTTGTTCTACCTCCTTAAAAATGTCACTTCACAAGAGAAATGCTTATGGTTTTTATATGTAGTCAATGTGTTTCTTTAACACAAATCACAGTCTAAAGCACTTCCATTGTACCTATCAAACCAAGCTCCACAGAATCTACATAACAAATTCCAGGAGCGACCCCATCATTTCCCTGGTGCTGTACAGCCTCAGAAAAACTCTGAAGAAGTTTGTGGCTTATTAATGGTAATTCAGACAGGATCAAATTTACTTCCTCAACACTGAAACATTTGATTCCCAGCATATTTCTTTAACTGCAAATTCAGAATTTTCCTTTCATCACTCACTGATCAATAAGGGTAGAAATAAAAAAAAAAATTAAAAAAATCCAAACAAAAATCCAACCAACCAAACAAAACCACAAACAAAACAAACAAACAAACAAAAAACCCCATACAAAAACCCTAAAGACCCCCCCAGAAAACAAATAGGCCAAAGAAAACACTGGAAAGCCAAACAAAATCCAAAAAGCAGCTGAAGACTTGGGACAGCCTGTGAAGGTTTTATCCACAATTTTCATGGAGCATGTGTCTCAGAGATTGTGAGAAAAAGACAACACAATTGACAAACTGGGGTTGATAGACCCTTCTGCTTTCTCAATCACCTAAAGTTAACCTGATTTTGACATTTCTTCACTGCTCACTGATTCCTGAAAGGACCTCATGTCTTCATCTCTGGAAAAGACCAAAACTACTCAAAGTTGCTGTGTTACGACTGTGAATATGCATTTTCTACCCTTTCTTATTCATGGTGTCCTAGGGACCCCTGAGACTCTATTCATCAGCAATATTTTCCAGTTACATTCACATTCTGAATGCTGACTTCAGACTTCAACCAAAACTACCTTAACAGAGCACAGCTTTTTCCTGAAACAGGAGGAGAATAGATGAGATATCTCAGTGGTTTGACAGCTCACCTAACCTTCCAGTGTATCTATAATTCAACATATTGCACAATAATTTGAATTCTGATGAATTCAAATAAATAATGCATTTCCCTGAAAGCTCAGGAAAAAGGAAAAGTTGTGGAACAAGAAACAGCATGCTCATGGAAAAAAAAATTAACCAAATGAAAAAAAGGGAGAAGGATTATTTACTAAATATAGGGAGATATTGGATAGTGTAAATTCAGAATCCTCAAAATAATCTATTCATAGCCCAGAAAATGGCATAGTTCTTACTATGTAAATATATTTATAGATAAAAAATGTGTTATCAAAAGTGAGAAATATTGTATTTAGTGGAAATTTAATCCTTACCCCTAGCTGGTGCAAAATTCACCCTAAAATTTCTGGCAAAGAATCTGAGCTAAGCTGATCTTTTTGCTCTTTCCCAGCATGTTTCTGATTTCCAGTGAAAAGCTGAAAGTGCTAAATTCTTGCCATTAAACACCTGCTTAATTCCAGACTAATACCAGAAATAGATGCATTAGCTTAAAAAAAAACCACCCTTGATTATTCATAATTTTAAACTGCTGCTACTATACAAGAAATCAAGCTGGTTCTGCCTTGGTGGAACTCTATGACTAACTAGTTCACCTGTTTTCTGGGAAAACTTTCTGCATAATGGATGTGACTTTTAAACATTAATTACATATTCAATTACTTATTACTATTCAGTATTTAATACAGGTGTACTTAAAAGGAAAATTAGCATCTGGTATCTAGCCTATGCAGCTTACAATTTAATGTGGATTGAATAGTTCAAGAATATCAGTCAACTTTTCCAGATGCAAAGATATTTTTCATATATACTTTCTCAAATCAAAGTTAAAAAGTGGCTAAGAGTTGTTTTCTTACCTTATATAACAAGTTGGAAATAGCTCATTTCAGGAAAGTGAAAAGGATAAGGAAAAGCAAATAGTTTATGCATGAGGAATGATAAACTAGTAACCTATAAATTAAAAAGACAGAACTAAGAAAGAAATGCAACAGGAAATATGTTTCAGAGAGGAGGGGAAAAGCAAACAGAGCAGGGATGTGAAAAGAAAAAGCAAACCAAATGGAAAGAGCATATGGCAGGATGAAAATCACCTGAAGCAATACTAGAGGAAACTGTGAAACTCCTTGTCACAGAAAAAAATCAAGAGCACTAGAATTCTGTCTTTCTTCCAGAGGAGCCCTTAAAAATTGATAGAAGAAAACTACATGGATAGGTCAAAAGGAAAAAAAGACAATACAAACCACTGGAACTGGAGAGTAGCTTGCTGCAAAATTGCTGCAGGTCTGTCTTGTTACAATATGATTTTCTGTTGTGTGTCAGAAGAACCTAGAATATGTGACCACTAAACCTGAATTTAATGAGAAAGGCAGAAAAGACAATTCTAGGTGGCATATAACTCAAGCAGAACATTTTGGGTGGATTTCAGCTGATTTCAACTCCATGTTTTAAAAAGGTTTTTTAGTCCATGCAGGAGAACAGGAAGGTTCCCACCTTTAATCCCAATAGGCAAGGTCAAAGGCACAGACAAGTAAAGGAAGTTGGCTTAACCTTAGTGGGGCTGCAGAGAACCCAAATATGAGAGAGACAGACACTGCAAGAGTGTCTGCCATAACTAAATGGTGAAATAGTTGTTCCCCTTTGTGGCAAACTCCATGAAATATGTTGGGGCTACAAGATGCAAAAAAAACCCAAAAACACACAATGAGACTCAACAAGTTAGAAAAGACATGAAGCAGACTGGAATTCACAGGGGTTTTTTCTCTTTACATGCCAGACGACTGAAATAAATCTCATTTTGGTGAGGTAAAATACCAATGTTCCTTGTAGAATTGGCTCTATGTTGTATTGAAAAGACAATGGTTGCAGAAATGCTATTCTTTATACTGCCTTGTGAAGACATGCATTTATGCTTACACATTCATTTTATCCAAACTGAGACTGAATTGAGGAAGAATCAGCCAGTGACCAACTCCTTCAATTTTGTGTCCAAGCTGTGTCTTAGTTGTTAGATCTGTGCAATGAAATGCAACCGCCTGTTCCTTCCCTCTGGCCACAGTGAATTATTAATTGCTGTTTATCTCTGGGTTTGTCACTCCTTGGAGAATTTCATTAAAGAAAATGACAAAGTGAAAATGAATACTTGAGATACCAAGTCCTCCACTTCCAAGGATATTTTTCAGGCACATCTGTCCACACAATAATGTAATTTCAAAGGCATTAGGCCTTGTATCAGAACAGTTTTATAGCTATGAATCTCCATGAAAATAGTAATACACATGTGAGAAAAAGTTGATTAAGCCACAAAGAATGAACAGTTTAGGGACACATTTTGAAAGAGCAAGAAATTAATTGAATGATCAGGTTCTTTGAAAGAGTTCAACACTTCAAATCCTTTGACGAGTCATCGATATATGAAGGAAAATTTAGACAATTCTTAGTTTTAAAACCCCACTTTTCCTTGGATCTAAAAGCCAATGTCCTTAAAAGTTTGGCCCTGTTTAGAAACTCAGGCCCATTGTATGCAGAACTCTTTTCTCTTTATAATAACCTGATGTAATATTTCAAAAGGAATAGTCTTTCAGCACACATTATTTTCCAGTGTTGAATTCTTGATTATTTGTGCCTGTGTAAAAGGATTAACATGATGTAATGACACAAAATGCATAAATAGTGAAATACTGTTTGCTTGTCAAGCCATTACAGAATTATCTACTGCTCTCGAAGAAATAAATATAATTTCTCATAAAGTTTTCCCAAATGTAGCAGAGATGAGCAGCAGCTAAACTAAAATAGGATGATTCCTGCTTCAAAAATAGTTTCTTATTGCAAGAATGACAACAAACTGGAGCAGCTTGTCTCTGATTTACACTTGACTGATGATACACTCTGAAAGTACAAGGCATTTATTTTATTGTCGTATACGAGACAGAAAATGCCAATTGCTAAGTTCACCAGTGAAACATTCCTCAAGAAACTTTATTAGAAAAGAAGTTTGAAGAGCTGTCACTCAATTCCTTAAGCTGCTAACAATTAAATAAGATACAGGACCAATTTTCTTGGGATTCTTCCAGACCAGAAATACAGTTGTTTTATTGAAACTCTGATGTTGCTAAAACAGCCACATAAATTCTATGTTGAAATAATCCAAGGTTCACAGTAACATCATAACATCACATTTTGTACACTTCAGCAAGAACTTGCCTCTTGAGGAACCCTAGGAGATAGTTACTAATTGTATCTTACTCACTTCCTGGCAGTTTAGAGGCACACTTACATCTGACTGCTTCTTAGAGGTGCTTATTTTAGTTTCAGCTTGGGCTGAGAAGAAGCTATTGTCATAGATGGTAGAAAGGTCAGATCTATGCTCCTGCTGTTTATGAACTGCATCTTCCAACATTATTGCCTCACCTTCCTCAAAACTAATAGTTTAGAATTTTGCCCAAGTTAAAAATATCAAATAAATGCATATAAGGAAATTATGTTATCTTTTGTCTCCGTGCCTCCAAAATAGCTTCCAGCTATCCCATAGGGATCCAGGTGAGCCTGGTTAAACCTTTGCTGTCAGGATCCATCAGTATGCACAGCCCATGTTTGGGAGTGCATGTTAGTGGGCATGATACCACATCTACCCTACTTCTCCTCCCTGACCAAGTGGACTCTTGCCCCTGCCTGCAATCCTAGTCCTCAAAGGGCACCAACTCAAAAAAACTGCATAAAACCAGCTCCTGTTCTTGGGAAAAAAAAAAAAAAAAAAAAAAAAAAAAAAAAAAAAAAAAAAAAAAAAAAAAAAAAAAAAAAAAAAAAAAAAAAAAAAAAAAAAAAAAAAAAAAAAAAAAAAAAAAAAAAAAAAAAAAAAAAAAAAAAAAAAAAAAAAAAAAAAAAAAAAAAAAAAAAAAAAAAAAAAAAAAAAAAAAAAAAAAAAAAAAAAAAAAAAAAAAAAAAAAAAAAAAAAAAAAAAAAAAAAAAAAAAAAAAAAAAAAAAAAAAAAAAAAAAAAAAAAAAAAAAAAAAAAAAAAAAAAAAAAAAAAAAAAAAAAAAAAAAAAAAAAAAAAAAAAAAAAAAAAAAAAAAAAAAAAAAAAAAAAAAAAAAAAAAAAAAAAAAAAAAAAAAAAAAAAAAAAAAAAAAAAAAAAAAAAAAAAAAAAAAAAAAAAAAAAAAAAAAAAAAAAAAAAAAAAAAAAAAAAAAAAAAAAAAAAAAAAAAAAAAAAAAAAAAAAAAAAAAAAAAAAAAAAAAAAAAAAAAAAAAAAAAAAAAAAAAAAAAAAAAAAAAAAAAAAAAAAAAAAAAAAAAAAAAAAAAAAAAAAAAAAAAAGCAGAGACAAAATGCTCATTCCCCTTAGAAAATGCAGAAACACAGAAAGAATAGTGCTTTTAAAGGTTATCCAGAAATGTAGATAATCTCCTTCTCAAAACTGAGCTAACTTCAAACTTTAAGTGGTGAAGGGTGCTGCCCCACTGTTTCCTGAATACATTGCAGTCTCTGGTGTCAGTAAGGATTTAGGAATGAAAAACACAGACCTGGGAGAAACATTCTTGGTCAAAACAACTGTTTTCCCACCACTGCAAAAATCAGCTACAGACACAGCTTCAGAAGTGTCTCAGGTCCCATTTACCATCCACTTTGGTTCCTGTCTCCAGTATTTCTGCAGCTAAGTCACTCCAGAGTCACACTTTTAACCATTACTGCAATAATTGACCTCATCAATATCCACATTGCCTTCAGCTCAAATAGTATTTCCTTCACAGAACTGCCACTTCTTGCTTATAAGGGCTGCATACCTCTCCATAATGTATTTATAGAAGACAGTAACATCATCTTCTAATCTCTACAAACTTACACACTCTTACTGGCAGCACAGATAAACAAGGGCCTTGAGCCATAAAGTAGTTTTACACTACCCCATCCCTGAAAGTGCTCAGGGCCAGGCTGGATGGTGCTCAGAGCTACTGGGTGTAGTGGAAAGTGTCCCAGCCCATGGCAGGGGTATTGGGACTACATCATAGGTAAGGTCCCTCCCACAATAAACCATTCTAGGATTCTGTGACTCTATTAAATATCCACTAAAGGTCTCTATGTGAAGAAGAATGATCTAAACCAACATAACAATACACAAACCATTCATATGGGATTCAAGTGAGGTTATTACAGTCACAACCCATAAGGGAAGACATTGAGAGGAGCCCACCCTGGATGTTTTCATGTGGGGAGACTTGTGCTTTGCTGCAGCAGAGCACAACTCCATGGAGGTCTGAAAGGCTTGTGCTGGCTGTAGGGACAGAATATCTGCATGAGACACATTTGAAACACACTTTAAAATTAAACTGGTCCCCAGAGCCATATGAACCATTCTATCTGTTTGTATAATTACCTCTGTTTTCATTCACTTTCAAGCCATCGTGAATTCAACTGGAATGCAACATTTCTGTAGACCATAGCATGGTTTTAGTGGTTATTTCCCAGAGCATTCATTCAGCTCCATCAAATAAAACAACCCCTGGAGTGTAAAGGTAGAGGATTACCTGTAAGGAGGGCAGTGTGAAACAGTCCTCGAGGAGAGGGCAGTCAGCACTTTAAAATATATGTAGAGGAACCAGGTTTATGAGAAATTCTGATAAAGTTCAGACCAGGGGGCTGATCAAAGGTAAGGACATTCACCACTTGAACAAAGGGGAAATCAAGCAATATATCATGAAAGAACAAAGGACTTGTAACATTGCAGGGTGGCTGTGTGAGAGACTTCATGGACGGAAAAATATTGAAGAGTTTCAGAGGTTGAGGCATATGGAGAAGGGAAGATGAAAAATTGAAAATCTAACAAGAATTTCAATGAAATGGGGAATGCAGTCATATCTTTTGGCTTAGTCTGATTACAAAATTTATAAAAAAATAAATAAGGCAAAAGTATAATGTATTGACTAAGCTAAAAGAACAAAAAGTGTTTAAGATCAGTCATTCTGTTATGTTACAGAGTGATGGAACAAATAATAATGTAAAGGAGGCCACTATTCAATAGATTTAAATTTACCTCAGAGAATTTGGTTTACAAAATTGACTGACCTCTGAAGTGACCCAATATGCCACAATCAACTCTCAGTTTTATGGTCTCTAGTTCCTGAGCAAGAGTGCATGGGAGCCTAGATGAGCAGAGACACAAAATGTCCATTGTTAATTGCCTGTTTTAGAGAAAGCCTACCAGAGATCTAAGTCAACTTTTAGCTGTGGATGGCCATGAGAATCAAGGATTATAAGTGTTTTACCTTCATGTTTCCAACTCTACCAAAGGTTAATGCAGTGAGCTGTGGACTAAACTATTTAATATGCTGATGGGGGATTGACTTTTTGTCTGCGTGTATATGAAAGAAATGAGCAAAAATAGTCTGTAACTAATGAATAAAAGCAATTAATCATAGCCAGGAAAGGAGAAAATTGCCTCAGAAATAACCATCCTGTGAAGGGCAGAAGAGATTTTACTTTTTAATTTGATCTCAGCACCATCTTGAAAATGAATAACGCTTTTCTTATCACTTCTGTAATGCTTTCTTATCAGCAGAGCAAAGGCAGCATCCAAATGGAAACACTTTGTATTTCCAGGTTCTTCAATGTAAATCAAGAAGAACAGATTAATTTTCAGCATTCCTGTTCACTGAGCTGCTCAGTGGAACACAGAAGTTGAGCACTTCATTCTCCAATGCACAGAAAACATCCTGTTGACTAAAATTTCAGAACAGCTCATGATGCTTATAAGACTCAGCAGCAATAGTTATAGCACCAAAACACTCTATAAAACCAAATACCATGCTTATCTTTAAAAAAAAAGAGCTGCAAAGAAGGTATTGATTAGCCAACTGTTTCTTAGTAAGGAAACAAGGAGCATATAACACAGAGTAGTTAAGTATACTCTTTATTTATTCTACCAAAAAAAAAAAATTCCTTGTATAACAGGATCATCACTCTGTGGATGGAAAAACAAAGTATGAACCATGTATCTAGGTTTTACAAGTCCATTAATTTTGCCTTAGGGCAGACTCTCGGTCTTCTAAATGAAAATGCTAAAAAAAGTGTTTGGCTACTCAATTCCAGAGAGTTATTCATTGGATTCACGGACGGAATGGAAAGGCTTGTCAAGCAGGGCTCTCTAGAAGTCTGCATAGTGCTTCACTTTATAATCTGGATGATGAATGTTCAGTAAGGCCTTTAAAAATGCAGATAATACAAAGCTAGAAATGAGTGTGCATAGGCTGTAGGAGGGGATAACAAGTTAATAATGACCCTGACAAATGCAATGGTCCAAAACTAGGATGAAATTCAGGGTATGTGAAATTCATCAAGTTCAAGGGTCTAAAGATAAAAAAGAGTGGTAGGCTGGGCAGGGTGAGGAGCAACAGGTTGTGTTATTCATATATATGGCAGATAGGACAAAGAATATTCAGACTCCAGGGAATTAATTACAACTCTGACTTACGGGAATTTTCAACTCACAGTGAAAGGGAAAGAAACTCTGAAATAAACACAGAGTTTCCACACTGAAGGTAATTTTAAAAGTTAGGCACTCTTCTGTGAAGGATAATATTATTGATCCTGTCTTTAGGTAGGGAATGGATTAAATGAGTTTCACATGTAATTTTCAGCCATGCTAACTATAGTTTAAATTGTCAATTGGGAATATTCTATTTTCCAGAAAATGTTCTACTCATAAATATACTCAGTTCTTTGATGGACAGCTGTGAATTAAGTAAATCATTCATTGGGGTAAGAACAGTGTGCAGTTCTCATTGCCACATTTTGAAAGTCATTTCAAAGTCAGAAAAACATCAAGACAGCTGTGGATAAAGAACATGTCAACTGCTTCATGGTAACCTCTCTCAGGAACTCTCCTGTAAAGTAGTTCACATGTTTTGAATCACAGAATCATTAACTCACTTAGGTTAGAAAAGACTCTTAAGACCACCATGTCCAACCATAAGCTTTGAGAAGCAAGCTATGCCAAATTTCTTCATAGGCTTCAAGAGTAAAAGTGTGTAAGGGGACAAGTTCCATGGACCAGCTGATAGTTTTTAAGTGCACAACTTATCTTATCTCACAGTAATTTATTTATGTAGCCATACCCCTGTGCTCCATGGAGATACAAGGTAATGAATTCAAGACTCACACAGACTAAATAATTGATTTGGATTGTAACACCATGCTGAAATCTTTATCATGCACCTGGACAAGTATTAGAGACTGCAGAGAAATGTACAGCAGAGGCACACAGCAATTCTAGCAAGCCTGCATGTGCGTCACCCTCTTTGGAGGTCACACGCTCATTTCGTATGCACTGCTACTGTGGTTACCCGAAAACTTGTTCAAAGTAAGTATTTTTCTTTCTTAAAAAAAAAACAAGCAAACAAACATCAACAAAAAAGTAGTGACCAGATGCTCTGCACATGTCAGGAAAACAATTTAACAGGACTCAGTGGTCATGGCATGAGGTGCTGCCAGGCCACAACTCAGGTCACTCTTCTGATTTATTTTTCTTTCCGTCACTGAATCTCTTCTTCCTTTGGACATTCTGTGCTTCCATCTCACTTAAATACTTTCAAATAATTTACCACAATTTGTCCAAATGTCCAGTCCATCCTTTTCCCAGTATATGTGGCTTCCCTTGTGACAAGGGATAATTTAATGCTTTTTGTTGTATTTTTATATTGATTGTATCAGAAGGAATTTTATCTAATGATGTTGACAACCTTCCCATGAGATGCAAAAACTAATTCATTATGTTTACAGGCATGAAATATTCACTCAGATCATAAAATTTACTCAATTTAAGTAACACAAAACCCCTTAAAAATCTATGGGACTACTTGTTCAGTAAGGTATCACTCAGATTATGATAAAAATATTAGTCATCCCTATGATTTATTCCTCTGCTATAAATAGAACATACATATACATCAGCTTAAAAAAAACTTTCTGAGAAATTTAACAAGCATATTTTCCAATTTTTTTTAAAGGGGTCTTTGATTGCAAGGAAGAGGTCTTCAGATATATCTATGATATAGATTCAATACAGAACTGTCATTCTGCCTAGAAAGCAGCCAGGCTTTCATATGTAAATTCGCCAGCGTGTTTTGATTTTTACTTCTAAAAAGTGTATTGTTCCGTGTATAGAATGAATATTTTTGGAGCAGTTGCATAATATTAAATTTTGCCCTTGGTGAATTTTTCTTTGGTTGCCTGAAAACTATTGCTTCATTTTAGATCTTCTGAAATGACAGATTCATAAGTGCCCAAAGGCCTTTATACATTAACTAGTTAATATGAGATGTCATCGTGATTAATGAATGAGGGTTCTTTTTAAAAAGCAATACTTTCAGTACAGGTTTTCATGGCATGAGCCTGAAATGACAGCACTTAGTTGCATAAGAAGTGGAAGAAAAAAAGTCAGAATTTTTCAGGTAAACCTGAAAAAAAAAAAGAAAAAAAAAGAGAAAAATTCCAACATAAGTGGATTACAGATATGCTTGTGTTTATTCTAATATGTTAAAGAATTATTATTTACATTAGATTTAAAAGATTTTGGAAAAAGTTGGTGACTATTTTGTGGATAGGTGAACTAAAAACAAGGCAAAAATACACTTTTAGATATAATTATCAGCTGTTCATATTCAAAGATGAATAGAGAAAACAAGAAAACAAGTGTCCATGGAGGATACTGTACTGGAAGGTAATAATGGCTGACATCAGAAGAGTCTAAGATCTAAGTCTCAGATGAAAAAAGCAGGCTACAAGCTAGCAGTTTTCAAGCTCAGAACAAGCATTCAGCCCACTCTCTTGTTAGAAGCAGATGTGGACAGGAGGGCTGGCTGTGGGAGAAAATATATATGAATTAAAGAGGTAGTTGAATGAGGGCTAGTAATAAGGAGAAAATATATATGAATTAAAGAGGTAGTTGAATGAGGGCTAGTAATAAGGACTTCAACACTTTTGGGAACAGGAACTGGGGGTTTGTATCACTGGAGGCAGCAAAGTCAGTGAAAGCAGAGCTGTCACTGTGCACTGAACAGTCAGACATGCCTGGCGTCCCCCCATACCCAGACAGGCTGTGCAGCAGCTCTGCTTTGCATGACAGCTGGAAACTGAGCTGTTGTACAGCTCTTCCATTCACCTGCCACGATCCCCTTTACACAGGCAGCCCACATCAAACACAGAGACACCGCAAATATGTATTTGCATATCTTTATATACCAAATTCCAATTACTGTCTTCTCAACGTCCATCAGAAATTGCTTTATTACATCTTTTAATTTCAATCCAACCACTGGGGCTATGTGGGGGTCAGAGGATGGAACTGTCTGACAGTCTTTTCATGAACTGCTCTCTGAAAGACTCTTTGCCTTGCATGGCTTTGTATCATTTTGAAGCAAAGGTAATGTGCTTTGCAAAGTCATCCTGCTGAAGAAGAGCGAGACAAGAGAATGAGGAGTTACATGAGAATAGTGATCAGAATTTATAGGAGCAAACTTGACACTATCTATTACCCTAGTTCTCTCCTCTCTACAAAAATTTCTGGAATTTTGTTCCATTTGACACACCAAATCAGGATGAAATCAGCCACTGGTTTTAACATGTTCTTGAGAAGAGGACAGATTGTTTCTGTAGGAGACTACAAGAGCAAGCTCAACAGTGGTCTCTTTGGGATGTGAGAATAATTCTGGACAATTCAGCTTCTTCCCCCACTGTTACAAAATAATGGAAATGTTCAGGTTCCCTATTCCAAGACTTCCAAGAAATGTCCTCAAACTAACATCAACCCAAACCTTTTTTGTGGAGGGTTTGGGGTTTTTTTGTTTTTTGATTTTTGGGGTTTTTTGGGGTTTTTTTTTGTGGCATGAACTTCTTTTTCTTGCTTTACTATGTGCTACACTGATTCTCCCTAATTTCTCAGTCATCTTCCCTATTTGAAACCTGTTACTGCACACTGTGCTTACTCTTCCTCCACCAGCGTCTTCTCCTGCTCAAGATCTTTGAACCCATGTGACACCTACTTCAGTGTCACAGCATCACTTTGCTAGTGGCAGAAAATAAAAGAGTGTCTTATTATCGTGGGAAAAGCCAGCACTTCTCCTGCTCTGTGCTAAAAAGTTTTGTGGGAGGGAAAAGTGGCAGTTTCTGCAATGCTCACTTTTCCCTGGCACACCATAGCTCCCCTCTGGGACCACAAGAAAAGAAAGTTAAAGAGAAGACATTCAGCCTGATTCTGGGATGCTTACCCTTTTCAGCAGCGATTTGCATAGAAAAATCATTACCAAAAAAGATAATGATACTGACATCAAAATTACTTTATTTTAACTATGCAATACAATATTTCCTAGAAATGAAGAATGATGCTTTTTAAAATGGCCCAGATATTTTCATGATTTCCAAAGGCATTACAAATAATTCCGGTCAAAATGAGAACAAGTTTCCAAATGTCCGAATTTCCTACAAAACAGAAAATCAGTTAAATTGATCTATTACTAACATTCTCACTCACAACAGCTTAGAAAATCCAGTTGTTTCTGGTATCACTGGTCCAGGAAAATGACAAGGAGATTTCCCCCTTTAATGGTCTTTCCACAAAGAACACATTCTCTAACTTTACAAGTAAAAGTTAAAATCTTAAAAAAGTTTCCAGAACACTAGTTAATAGTAATACATGCTATGTACAAGCTGCTTAGTCACCTAAATCAGAAAAAGATCAAAAATAAATCTGATTATAATGATTACTGAAATTAAAGACCAACAGACATTAAAGTGAGTGAATTGCCACCTTTCTGCAGAAATAAACTCCTTGGAAAACATAATAGGCAATCATGGCTCTGTAAGAGTGCTTATTCATATGCCTGCATAATGTGTCTATGGCAGTTTTAAAATACAAAGTTCCAGTTTGTACCTATACTGCCTGAGCTGCATGATTAAATTTTTTCTCTGGAATTCAAAAATGCATGTGCGAGTGGGAAGGCAGCAAAGAAATTGTAAAGGCTACTTTTATGCCATCTTAAAATTCAGATATTTGTAGACATGATTCTGCCCAAAGAAGTCAGCTTAAATCCCATGCAGTGTGGGTTTTAACTTGTGCCCATGAAAGAGGTGCTTTAACTCCTTTTTAGACAGGCAACAGTGGAAGTGTGCTCAACAGTCCATCCACGCTGCCTGCTGTGATCTCGGGTTCATTCCCTAGGACACCCTTAGGTGCTCTCTGCTTTTGAATGCCCACAGGGGTGGGCTGCCAGAGCATCAGGAAAAGCCACTTTCCTTATCTGGGTCCATCAGCAGCCACAGGGCTGTGTGTACACAGTGAGGTAGCACACCTGCCTTCTGGGTGTAGAGCAGATGTGTCAAATCCAGCTCACCCCACGGCCTCTTCTCTGACTAACAGGGAGAACTGGAAAATAGAGTAAATTACAGATTTGTTTTCCTTGATGGGAAATTACTGGAAAAGCAGCTTTATGGAGACAATTGGGAAGAGATAGTCTGATTTCATTTTGGACATTAGTCACCAAATTCTATGGTTTACAAACCAAGATGCTGTTTTGTTGAGGAAATCTCTGCTTGCCAAGAACTGCACCCCTGGAACTGCAACCTATTTTGACTTTTTTGTCCTTGTGTCCTTGAATAAAGGACACAATTCCTTTTGTCCAGGAATAAAGTTCCTGCTTTAAATCTGGTTATACTGCCTCAGGATGATGGAGTGCCCTTTCATCATTTGAAAAGGTGCTGTGAAAGCCTAGAGGGCACCCATCCCTCGCTGGGGTTTGGCTGCTGGGGGCTGGAGCCAGCCTGTAAACAGGGATTCTGACCTGGCTCCCAGCCCATGCAATCCCTCACAGTGTTAAGTAAGAGGGTCTGGACACTTATGTAAATATATATACTTATTTTCTGCCTTGCTGTGCAGTGGAGTGTTTACAATGGAGTAAACACTGCCCATTAAGTTGTGTTTACCCTCAGAGAGCTTGGAGGCTTAGGCAATACAAAACACAAAAAATAATCAAGGCAGGCTCAGAGCAATAGCCACACTTACAATGAAAAACACAATGCTGCATGACAAAAGAGGATTGTATTCCTACCTTCGCCTCTGTGAACAGTCTTGTCCCACTGAAGGACAATCCAGGGACCACAGAAATAGCTCTGGCAACTTGCCATGGTCTAATTCTCAAGAAAACTTGTGTAGAAAATTGTCTCACCTAAGGAGTGGCCTCTGGTGTTGCCTTCACTGCAAATCTGTTTGTTCACTGCTGATATTTTTATACACTGAGTGAATAAATTCTGACTAAAGTCAATCCTGTAGTTCAGCCTTAAGTTCCCTAACACACATGTCCATACTAATGAGTAGTTTACTACTAAACATCAATTATTTTTGCCTCTTTCCCAGGAGAGAGCACCCAGTGTTTTAAATCATGTTTCTTTTCCCAGTGCTTGTCATTCTCATTTAGTCTAGAGGAGCTGAAAAATAAGTAGTCAATTCCCACTTCCTTCCTTTGCAGAATTGCAGTAATAACCTAGAATTACTGTTCGACAGCCAATCTTTTTCAGCAGATGGCTTTCAGCAAATAAATACACTCAACTTGCCAAGTTTTGTCCTGAAGTACAAAAGCTATCCACATTAAATCAGGATTTTAAGAGTTTTCATTTTCATACTGTGATCTATACTTTGTTCATGAGCCATAACATGAGATGAGAAGTGAACAGTTATTTATTCAAATTTACATCATGTATCTCATATCAGGTGAAGAATTTAGAAGTCGGAGGTAGAAGCAAAAGAGTGTGAATGGGCCAAACTCAATCCCAGCTTTTACAGCACCTGCTCTCAAGTGTTGTAATTAGTTAAGAAACAATAATCAGCTTCCCTTTACCTCACCCCACTTTATACTAGGGATCTGTCCCCCTTTGAGAAACACAAAAGTGTTTTAGGTGCTTTTCTAGGGATGAAAGATAATACAAATGCCTCCCAAAACACAAGCAAATGAACTGAGGAAATATTTTTTTATGTCCACCACGTGAGACTAATATATCAAAACTACACCAACCAAACAAAAAAAAGCTCACCCAAGACCATGGAATGGTACTTGTAAGATCTGTAAACCATCAGCTAAAAATCACAGTACAATTCAGTGGCTGGCAGCTGAAAATTATGTCTGGAAAACTCAAGGCAGAAATGAGGATTTAAGATTTTCAAGTGAGGTTAATTACCAATTAATTATAATCCACACCCGACAGGAAATTCTTCATCTCTCAATTGGCTTTAATTTCTGGTCTCTTTACATTGCTAAAACACCCAGGTAGTTCCTTGCTTACAAATGGATCCCCAAAGACTTTTCTATCATGTCACCTACTACCCTAGTAACAAGTGGGACGTATCCTTGAGAAGTCTGAGCAGATTTCTGTTCGGATTTCTGCTTTTTTACTCAGATTACAATAAAGTCTCAAACCTCCTGAATATCCACTCCTCTCACCACCATCCCCAGGCTCTCTTTCATTTCCTAAGACCACCTACAAAATGGCTTGCAGTCTCCTTAGTCTGTTTGGAACACCCACTCATTTGGCAAAGCATCAAAACACGTTTACCTTGAGAATCATTTCTTTCCTCTCTCAGATCTTCATTGAACCCTGCCCTTGTCCCAGCTGAGCAGATGTACGGTCTTGCTGGTAAGCTTTCTCCCACTCCACTTTTGCCCTTTCTGTCCCATGATCTTCTGTATGGCTTTTTTTATTTCCTAAGTTCTACCTCCATGGATCCTATGCTACTGCTTTGAGAAATACAGAAGATGTCACTTAATTTCCAGAAAAAGGTCTTGCTAGAGGACAGAGAAACTGTGAAGATAGAAAATCCTATTTTTTGATGGTAATGTGGATAACTCTCCAGGGTTCCTCTTAAAATGTCTACCAGCACTTGCCCAGTGCTGGTAAAACAAGAATGTGAATACAACAATTATTAATACAGGAGAGAGTGCATTATGTGAAATTCTGCATTGTGTGGGCAAAAAATTTCCCTTTTAAGAAAGAAAGGTAATTAGTATAGAAATTCAGAGTGGCAAAAAGAATTGTGCTCTGTACCTGATTTGACTTCATTTTTAATTGATTACAGAAGTATTTTGGTCCTTGTATATCCCAATACCACAAGACTTTCTCATTTTGCTGTATCTTATAACAATTATACATTTATTGAATATACATTTTCCACATGCTATACTTGAATACATGACATATGAACAGCCCCCCTAATGCACAGAGCCCGTGCTGCACCTGCAGAGGTGTAAGTCTGTTGAGCTGGACACAAGCAGAAGCAGAAGCCAAGCCTCAGGCTCCCACAGGGCTCTGAGCTGCAGACAAGCTCCTTTCCTGCTGAAAAACTCTCCATGGTGTGTGTGCCACATTGTTGAGTTTGCACATGCACAGCTCAAAGAGACAAAATCACAAATCCTTTTATTCAAGTAAGGTTTTCCATTTGTTTTTAGCAATAGTACATCTTCATGTCAGAGGGGGTATATGTACCTGAGAGACCTTTTTGAGAAAAAGCTTTTACATACTGAGATCATAATTTTGAGGGGAGGGAGTAGGTTCAAGGCAGCCTAAACATTTAAGGATAAGATCAAATGACGCTTTTAGAGTAATGCATTGGGTTTAAAAGGCTCTTTACATGGAAGGTACTGTAACCCCAGTATGGATGTGGGTGGTTTCTGTGTTCCTTCTTTGTCCTGCTCTCATTTTCAGCTCAGAGCTCTCAAATGCTGCTCTAGTTTCCATCAGCAAGATCAAAGGGCCAACCTTTGGTATCAAAGGGCATCTGAGGATCATAATGGCTCAGGGCTACTCTGGGCATTTCTCACCCTGTCTCCTCACCTGTCCTTCTGGCACTGAGAGAAAAAGAAAGGACCCCCTGACCTGTGCAAACATCAGATACCTTCTCTCCAGAGCTGGCTTTCCCAGGTGATAACAGCCATCACACTGGTATTAGTAGTGAAGAAGATAATTGATCTGGTATCAGTAGTGAAGAAGACACCTGAGGTTCAAAAATATTGTTATACACAAAGCAGATTCCATGTGAACAATTATCTCAGATCAATTCACATGTAAAGATGGACAACTTTGGTGGGTATAGACATGATGAAAATCGTTGGGGACCAGATCTCACTGGATATGATCCAGTCCTACTCTGGAAGTAACTGAGCTGAGCCAGAGCTGAGCCAGTATCATGGTTCTCAAGATAGCAAACACCCACTGTTCACATGGTGATGTATCACACAGAAATTGTGGAAACAACACTGATGGACTGATGGAGTCTCCACTTGATTTAGCTAGAACAAACTCTCTTCTCAGCTCCACGCTCTCCTTTAGAAGCTCAAACAAACCTTGAGACCACAGCAGGCATCTCTTGAGGTGTAATATCAAAGCAACTTCTCAGGGATTCATTTTTAAGAGATATGTGAACAGTTTGCTGGAGAGCTATTTGTGTGCAGAACTTCTGTCAGGTAATGTTCTTGAAAGAAGAATAGAGACTCTGTGGATTAATAGCATAATAGTTTTTAATAGAAAGAAAGTTCACCAGCAGGACTGTGAGGACCTGGCAAAGGGCCCCTCTTCTCTCCATCTCTGACGTTCTTCCAAGAAGATAAAAACAATTTTTAAAAGTAGTGTGGGGAGGGAAGACTCCACAACCAAGTCATCAGCAGCCAGAATCCTTTTATTCAATCCTGCAATCTTTCTTCCAACACCCCAAACACAAGAGCACTCACAGGGACCAATTCCTTCCACATAACACTCTTCCAACATGGGAATGCATGTACAGAACCTGGAGTCAATAGGGAGAGTAATCTAGACCAAGTGATTACTAACAGTGATGGGAATTCAAGTGGTTTTCCCCAGACCTCACAGTGGCAGAAGAAGCAGCGCAGCAGACAGGCACTGCAGCAGGAGAAAAACAGCCCCGTGGGAGAGGGACCTTCTAGGGCGAGGGAGCCAGAGGGAAAGCATGGTGCTGTAGCTTGCATTCTTACTGTCCTCACAGGAGTGCTGCAGCTGTGTGTTGGAGGAGAGGGAGAGCCTGTTTCCAGCCCATTCTTCTCCTTCCTAGGTGTCAGCCAGGATCAATGTTTGCAAACATTAAAAATGGCTTATTTAGAAACATGTATGAAAAGCTGAGGTGGGGAGATAGGTGTGTCTTGAGATAATCAATGAGCATAAAGAAAAATAAAAGCCCTGAGTATTTGAAAGACTTCTAGCAGGTGCTTACAGTTTAAAGCAGATAATGAGAATTGCATTCCAGTTGGATGACTTTATAGCAAAAAAGTCACTGAAAAGAAACTGACAAATCTGATTTTTTTTCATAGCTCTTCCTACTTTTGTCTGAAGACAGAGAAATTACATGTACTGCTCCTCTCCACCCATATTTCTAGAGAAAAGGGACGTTTCCCAACTTCAAATTAAGATATTATGGCAGGAACTCAATCTGCACAGTGAGGCTGGAGAGAGAACGTGTCTGGGAGGAGAGACCCAAGCCTTTCTATCAGTTATTCAGGTTCCAGCTCCTCAATGCTCTGTGATCATTTTGTGAAACAGCAGTTCAGTCTCCAGTGTGCTAGCTGTAAAAGTTAGGAAGTCACCCTTATTTTGCAGACCATTAAGTTTTGAACTTCAGTGTGACACAAAGCTATATTTCTAGTTTTACTTTCTACAGAAGCTACCACTTTACAGAAGTTTGCAGAAGCAAACATTGATTAATGAGACAAGGCAGTAGTCAATGAAAGCAACAAATGGGTGGGCTCAGGAGGACTGACTCTTGAGAACCAGTTAATGTGTGGACATGCCATCTGGGCTGGCAGCACACAGGGTAGTTCACTACCTGCTGCTGCTGCTGGCACTGCACCAAAAAGAATCAGAGCATCTGTCAGTGCTGTCACAGAAAACCGCAGCGTGGAGAGCTTCAAAACTAGCCTTGGACACCAAAGTCTCCAGTAAATCCCTAGAAGAAAAAGACTAGAGATAGTGTGGAAATAATTGTATTAAAAATAAAATATTGAATTGTTTTCTATGCTAAGGAAGGTTTCATGTACATGGCCCTTTCTCTTTTCCAGAGATGCAAGTCTTTTCTCAAAATTTCTTTTGATTATCTTGAGCTCAAAATCATATGTTTTTTTCTGTGAATATTTTGAAGTAAACCCAGGTTTTCAGCTACAGGCTTCGCTTTTCTCTCTCATTTCCCCCAGTTAATTTTAATAAGGTCAAGATTCTTTCCAAAGAGGTGCTGAACCAGTTAGCAAAAATTATAGTATAAACAAGCCATATCTCACTTAACTGCATATCATTGGTCCTCAAGGGCTTCTCTATTGAAATACAAAATTTCCCTAGCATGGCTGCTCATTTATCCAAAGTTCAGGGAGGAATATCACTATTCTGACTCCCATTTCATGCTGAAAGAAACACAGTCTAAATATGAGCTACTGCCAAGAGTTGACACCATTGGTCTTAAAAGGGGAAAATTGATTTTGCAGTCTCACAGTGAATCACACAGAAGCAGCAAGCTAATCAGGCCTACCTTGTGGTCTTGCACCCAGTAGAAGCCATTATTGCTTTCAGTGGACAAGTTTTTGTGGGATGTGAATATCAGGAATCAATGTCAAAAATTAGGATTTTAGTGCTTAATCACTATAAACTTCATATCAGAAGAGATAATTTGACTTTCACTTGAAGACAGCTGTACTGAAAAAAGGCAAACAATTCAGAACTCAGTGAATAAATTAGAAAATAAATTAACCAAATTACCATGTTTACTCTTCTTTCTCCCATGCTTCATCACTTTGACCTTACTTTCTGAAATATCAGACTTAACAACACAAATATAAACTTGGACAAAAATCGACTTGGCACTGCAAGGTATGCCTACATCTGAGATGAATGAACTAAGTGTCATGAAGGGCCTTTTTGCAGGTCTTGCATGAGAATTTCTCAGTGTCTGATTAAAATTATTGGATCCTTCTAAATTATTAGAAAATATTCTGTTAGCTACAATAGGCATTTCACTGGGCTATCAATGAAGAAGGATGGCTATATATTTGGATATAAGAGATAATCAGTCCTTGCAATATTTGCTTCAGAGAATGAATCATAGAAAACATAGCTTTCAGCTGAGGTGTTTGTTTCTGTCTTATGCATCAGCAGGCATGATCATAGTGGAACTTTTATGGGACATTTGCATAAAGCAGTTGAAGTTGTCTAATTACAGACTTTTCTAGGAGTATCTTTTGTTCCCAGTGGGACCTGACCTATTTTTGGAGTAGTCTGGCTGGAAAGAAAGGATTAGTTTACATGTCTCCATTACTGAAAGATAACATGACTGAAGGCAGTGCCCCTTTGTACTTGCCAAAAAAAATTCTCTCCTATTAGACATTAAGCTCAGTTTAATGCTTTAATTGTTGGACATCTAGAATGTGTTTGATTGAAGCTCAGCAATAAGAAGAGATGCACCTGATGGAAGTTTGCGTGCTCACTGAAATTTAGAAAAAAATTAAAAACTTCTGTTATGTTCAAGCAAGAAAACTTGCAAGTTTTATCTGAGTAGATTCTGCCATTCCATGTCTTCACCAACAAAGATGACATCAACATCAAAGATGATAACAACATCTTCATCAAACAAAGACATTATAGGGTGAAGACACCATGGTGATGGAACTATCATTCTTATACACAAACTGTTAACCAATTTACAAGCCACTAATTTTGCTGAGACTACTGTCACTAGTCAGGAACCCACAAGGGAAGCTCCTGAGAAGAGAGCTGAGTGTGGAGTCATGTATCTGAACTCTGAGTTGTATATGGAAGACATGAGATGTCCTAAAAGAGTATCCAAAATGTTCATCAACCCAAGATGGGTTTGGAAGATGAAATGGTAGACCAAGAGATGGATGCAGGTCAAATTTCAACAAATGCTGAGTGCCTGCTCTGCAATATCCCTTCTCCCATCAAAATGTTGGCCTCACTCACCTAGGAGACTCTTCTGTGAAGAGATAGAAGTGAGATCTTACTGCTTGGTTTGCTCTAGCATCCAGGCTTTTCTATCCATTTTACCATTGCTGCTGGAGTTTTGGATAGTTGTAAACTACCAAGCTGAGGATGGAGATTTTACAGATTACTAAAACCAATCTTCTCAAGACCCTATAAACAGCTATCTTAAGTGAGCCACTTTGAGCTCTCCTGGACCACAGGCTGCACCAACACCTCCCTCAGAGCGGGACACCTCTTGGAACTCACAAACCCTTCAGCTGGAAATATTTGAAATACTATTGCTGATGACAAGCCTTAGTCTGATACCCCACAGGACATTCTTCAAGGTGCAAGCCATGTCTATGAGAAACACAAAGGGATTTGGTGTATTTCACTGAACTTGAGGTGAGTTTTTGATAGGTACCTTTGTGCACAAATAAAGATCTGTACATCTCTGACTCTTGCACCCTTATCTTTATGTGGTGGTGTTCGTTGCACTCTTACCCTTTCCTGTCCCTGGTCTCAATGTAGATGATCACAAATTTATTCCAATCTGATTTTCCTATCCATACTTCATCTATATAGAGTAACAGAGTGAACCTTGTAATCAAGGTCTGTTAAGGTTGTACTTTCATAAATTCCTATTAAAACCTATTTTTTTTAATCACCTTGATGGTGGTATTTAAATGGCCAAAACCACTCATTTGCAACACAGGTCAAAATAACTTTTTTAAGTCAGTAAAATTTATGTCCAGTGTTGCCACTGTGAATGAGAAGAGAATCAGTTAAATCACTGAAAACTTTATTATGATCAGTTAACCTTCTACTAATTCTCATGACTCTCATTCACCCAAATCCATGTAGAATGGTGTGATGGTAAAAAGACATGCAAATCCAGCACTGGCATAGATTTCACATGCATGATAAACCTCTAAGCAACAATAGCTATTAAAAAAAACAACTGAACAGAAAATTGCATTAATGATAATGAAATCAGAAAGCTCAGTGTTTCAATCAGTCTGCAAAACTGTATAGCATTAGATAATCAGTACATTATTTCTGATCCACCAAATGAAAGCTCATATCTGCTAATTATTAAATTGACAGACGTTTTCATAAACAGCAGCACACTTTTATGAAAGGCTCCTAGCTGACATGCAAAACATAGTAATACCCTATTTTGTAGCCAGAAGCTGTTTAGGTAAGGAAGGAAATGCCCTGTGTATTGGCTTTTAATATTCCTCTGTGGAGACGCAGGAACATCCATCTCATCTTGACAAGTGATAGTATAGAAAAAAATTATCACTAAGCACATTTGGATTGCCACAGAAGTCAGAAGACACTCTCTCCTAGATTTGATAGAGAGCCAAATCTCAAAAGCAAGAGATTTCATGTGAAAAATTCTCTATCCCCAGTAGGACTCTGTACCGTAAAAATCAGCAGTTGTAATGTCCCAAGCAGTTATTTTCAGATCATATGGAGTACTAATGATATCAGAGGAACAACATATGCAGTGATTTAATAAGAAATATTTTAATTGTTCTGAGAAAAGGAGTAGGATGCCAGTGTCACAGGCTTATTAAATATAGCCTTTACATTGAACAGGAGTACATTCATGCTTAGATAAAGTAAGAGCTGCGTTTCAGATTACCAAATTGGGAAAAGCAGTTGGGCTCATGTCTCCCTGTACATTGCCACATCCTGTACATTCACATCCAGCTCACCCTGTGGCCAGCACCTCCTCCAACATTCATTAGGTCTGGGTAACATGTTCGTCACTTGTCTGCTCACTTAGTCAGTCCCAGCAGGGGAAATATTTGCAGTAGGGTGTCTTCTGTAATAATCCAGCTAGTATTTAGAGTCTGCAGACCACTTTTTCCCTCTGGTGCAGAAGTTTAGTTGTGCGTGGGTGGAATTCATCTTACCCAAATATAGTCCACAAAAAGAAATAAGCACTGCTGGGCAAGATTTTTCTGCTCTATTTTAGGCACTGACCTCAGGATGAGATTTCTGTCACCAAGCACCTATTTCTCTTCTCTGACAGTACAGTGAGCCTGTGATGACTCACTCAGATGTAGGAGTTTACAGCTGGTCTGATGAATCCTGCCTGGAGTCTCTTGAAGACAAGGGCAAGACCTCAGACTGGAGGTAAACCCTTACGAAAAGCAAATGTAAAAATCAGGTGTGAGTAGCAGGCCAGACTGCTGAGGAGATAAACTGTATCAGGACTGAGGCATGCACTTACCTGCTGGTGGTGGAATTAAAACAGCCCCAGTACAAAATGTTCTGTGATTCAGAAATACCTGAGCTTGTACCAGCTACATTTAATCTTGTTCTGGTGTGCTTTCGTCTGAGTTGTTACACATTGCTAAATGGAAAGTCTGATGTTTAAGTGATTAATAAGGACTTGCTTAAATTTGATAGCTGCTAATAAAGACAAAATTCATTAATTTAAAAGGCAGTAGCTATTCCTAAGTAGCAGCTTACATAGATGAGAGATAGATGGAAGACATCATTGAACCATAGCAACACAGGAGATGGATGATTCACCTGCCTGGTAAATTTATTTAAGTGGGACTTCTCCCAGAATCTCATTTCTAATAACTTATATCAATATCTCTAAAAAACCCCTTTTTTTATATGTATATTGGAAAACAAATAACTACACATTTCAGGGTTTTTTTATTAAACTATTATATTAAAATACGTTAATCACTTATTCCAATATAATTATTTGGATTTGGGTTTGGTTTTGGTTTTGGTTATTTTTTTGGGGGGAGGTGGGTCTGTTTGGTTGGTTTGGTTTTGTTTTGAAATTAAAAAATATTCTAACTTCCATTCCATAAAACTACAAAAATGTCTTTCATTTTCAGTTTTTCCAAAATATTTTTATGTAGACTGTGGAATTCTCAACACTCATCAAGGATGTCACCAGTGGCAGCAACCAGAGCTGACTTGACAAGCCATTCAAATGAGATGTTCCTGCCACAGGTAAATAAAAAGTATCATAGCAATCCAACAGCAGATTAGAAACTCCAGAAGACCATCAGCTAGGAAAAGGCTTTAGGACTAATATCCAAACCCAAACAATAATGAAAAGCCTAGTATTCCTGAGAGGAAAAAATTTGTGGGTTGTCCGTTCTTTCAGAATGAGGATGAGTGCATACCCTGAATGGTAAACACACAATCTACATGATGGCTACATGGAACAAAAAACTTCACACAAATTCAGAATCATGTTCTATCATTAAAATCTCACTTCTGAAAACATGTAAGAGTTTCTTTAGAAAAAGTTGGAAATCTCTGTGCAGATACTGTGTACCTTTGCCTTATTCCAAGAGATTCCTTTTCCTCCAAAACTTCATTGCTATCTTTATGAAACTTGAGGTATGGCACAGAATAAGGTAGAGAGCTGAAGTCTGAAATAAAACACTATAAAATATTAAAAGTTATATTGATTAGTCAGTTGAATACCTTAAAAGTTTGCATCATCATACACCCACACATGACCCCCAACTGATGTTCCAGTACTATTAGACAAAAGCTGATCTATTTCTTTTCATTTTGATCATGCCACTTTCTTCTCCAACTGTACAACATGAGCAGCACTCTAAAATCAAAGATCATTGCACTTGTTTTGTAGCAGAAGAATTTGGCCTCATTTTTAAAGAGCTTTCTAAGGGCTTCTTCAACTGCAGAAATTGGCCCACTTTCCATGTAGTCAAAATATCTGACAGAGCCAATAGTTTTTGCTATAGCCACAATACAGTTTGTAAGACATTTTTGCAAAGATTCAACTTTATTTCTCTAATTATATATTTGATGGGTGCTTGGCACCCCAGCATAGTTCCTGAAACCTTAAGATTGTTACAGCTGCTTATTCCAAACTGGACTATATTCTCAGAAATTTTGGGGATAACCTACAATCAATTGATACAATTTGCAGAGTTTTGAATAAAAATTGGATTCATTTGCATGCACAGCTGCATTGAGTGCTCCTTGCACAAGCATGACCATGATTGTGCATTCAGTTATGTCCACCCAGCTATGGATGTCTGTAACTGAGATTTCTTCAGCACTAATGAATATTGGGGTTTAATGCTTTAAGACTTGGTTCATGTTACTTTGTTTGATGCTTTCATTAGCATTAAAAGTTGGAGTAGATGAGGCCTTGTAGTAAAAAAATTGTCTCTTTTGACTTTTTGACTTTTGAATGAGTAGGGGCATAAAAATAGTCATGCAGTATAGAACTACATGAAGCCTCTACTTGTTTAAATTTATACACAGTTTTGTGCATTAATTTCACAAGCAAAGTGTCATCACTTTAAAGCCACCCACTCGTTCTCCTGTCTCTAAGTGTGTTTTCCAAAATGAAATGTTTTCTGTTGGTTTTTGACATACATGGCCATTTGATAATGGTATATTTTCTGTGAATTTCCTTCCCTTTAATCCATGTTTTACTGGCAGTTATAATTTTCAGGCTTACATAAAAGAAAAAAAAAAAAGAACATATGAGAGAAGAGAAGGAATAAGAGAGAAAGATGAAGGAAGAAAGAAGTAAGAAGGAAAAAAGAAGAAAGAAGAGAAGAAAAAAGTATTTTCATAAATTATTATTAAGATTTGAATGTAGCTGCATTTTCATCTCCTACAAGGAAAAAATACAATTCTATACATGACTTGTATAGAATAGCACTCCAAGGATAGCACTCCAAGGCATAGAGTTGAATATTGATGTCACAATATTTTCCCTTAGAAAATTGAATTGAATGAATTCAGCACAATGCAATATCGCAACATTCACTTTCAGTCATCTTTCATATTTTTACTTAGCTGAAAAGAGAAAATTATTCTGTGGAGCTGAATCCAAATACAAGACAAATGTATTTATTGCACTTGCTTTATAGATGTACAGGTAAATTACTTTGAATGCCCATGTAATAGAAAGCAATTTGTTTAAATGGAAAAGCTTTTGTGTTTATTCTGTGAAACATGAAAATGTATCACTGAACACATGATTATGCTGAAGTAAGAGGTATTTGAAGCACAGAAACATGCCACATCTCCTGAAAGGGCAGGGTTCTTTTATGCATTTGCAAACACACGATGTTTCAGAGATGTGTCAGGTCCTAATTCATGTTCTTTTTTAGTAATACTGCCCAAGAAGCAGTATTTAAAGAAGCTTTTAGCTGCAAGTGAAGCCTCATTGACAAGAAGCAGAGAGCAACTCTGTGTTTTCATCAGGAGTTATGTTGAAAGTCCCCAGCTTTCAAAAACTGAAATATCTGTAATCATGATCTGACCCTGCTGACTCCATGAACTCACAGTGGGCAGAAGAGCAGAGCAGGGAACTCAGCCCCACTCTCAGCCATCTACAGCTTCAGCAGCCACAGCCCTGTCAGCAAAGACTCACACCAGGGAAACTGCCTTCTAGAGAAACAGTATTATTTAGTCCAGTATAGTGCAACTCTAACACAGCTCTGTTACTTTCAGGACTCAAAATCCTATCTTTGCATGCTAGTTTACTTTAAACTCACTTGCACATCACAATGATTAGTCTAGGCATGTTCTCTGGATTTCAGGAACCACAACCAAGAAAATATCAACATTTGCCCAAACACTGGCACATAAATGAACTTTAAAAACCAGCTCTGAGACTTTTGCCAGTGGCTCATGTCAGCTGGTTCAGCCCCATACCAGCAGAAGTGTTAACGAGCTGCTCTGGGCGTGTGTCTCAGCTGCCCACAGCTCAGAGTGCTGCCATCCCCAGGAGACACTCAGAGCAGGGCAGATTGTGTGCCAGCCTCCTTTCCCAGGCAGAAATACATGTGAGTGATAACACATTCCATTAATAAAAATAATGCACAGAGACTTCATTCAAAATCCAGTCATTAGAAATTATATTGATTTCTTTCTAAAAGAGAATAGCCCTGAGAAAGAGCTTCCAAACTCTACACTCTAACACTCTTTTCTACCATATTCAAAGGTTAATACAAATAAGATTTGCTATTGTACTGTCTGTGTCAGAAGGTGGTAGACCTGGAAAATACTCTTTTCTGATGAAAGGGAGAAACAGGGGCTTTTTGTTTTTAGTAATTCTGGGAAAATGACCTCTGTGTTGTAGATTTAAACAGATTAAGAGCTAGAAGATCAGCAAAACCGAATATAGATAAGGACTGAAAGTAATTTCTAGTTTTAAAGCTACCCCAGTTAACAATTTCTTGAGTTTTATGGCCAGACTTTTTTTTTTTTTTT